>CM050519.1:88855761-89138261 GCA_027563665.1 Antrozous pallidus
GTGTTTGGGGGGACAGCTGTGTTGTGAGCGGGCATTTGGGGGGGACAGCTGTGTTGGGAGCGGGTGTTTGGGGGGACAGCGGTGTTGTGAGCGGGCGTTTGGGGGGACAGCTGTGTTGTGAGCGGGCGTTTGGGGGGACAGCGGTGTTGTGAGCAGGCGTTTGGGGGGGACAGCTGTGTTGTGGGCGGGCGTTTGGAGGGGACAGCTGTGTTGTGGGCGGGCGTTTGGGGGGGACAGCTGTGTTGTGAGCGGGTGTTCGGAGGGGACAGCTGTGTTGTGAGCGGGCATTTGGGGGGGGACAGCTGTGTTGTGAGCGGGCGTTTGGGGGGGACAGCTGTGTTGTGAGCGGGCGTTTGGAGGGGACAGCGGTGTTGTGGGCGGGCGTTTGGGGGGGACAGCTGTGTTGTGGGCGGGCGTTTGGGGGGGACAGCTGTGTTGTGAGCGGGCGTTTGGGGGGGACAGCTGTGTTGTGAGCGGGCGTTTGGGGGGGACAGCTGTGTTGTGAGCGGGCGTTTGGAGGGGACAGCGGTGTTGTGAGCGGGCGTTTGGGGGGGACAGCTGTGTTGTGAGCGGGCGTTTGGGGGGGACAGCTGTGTTGTGAGCGGGCGTTTGGGGGGGACAGCGGTGTTGTGAGCGGGCGTTTGGGGGGGACAGCGGTGTTGTGAGCGGGCGTTTGGGGGGGACAGCGGTGTTGTGAGCAGGCGTTTGGGGGGGACAGCTGTGTTGTGAGCGGGCGTTTGGGGGGGACAGCGGTGTTGTGAGCGGGCGTTTGGGGGGGACAGCTGTGTTGTGAGCAGGCGTTTGGGGGGGACAGCTGTGTTGTGAGCGGGCGTTTGGGGGGGACAGCGGTGTTGTGAGCAGGCGTTTGGGGGGGACAGCGGTGTTGTGAGCGGGCGTTTGGGGGGGACAGCTGTGTTGTGAGCGGGCATTGGGAGGGGACAGCTGTGTTGTGAGCGGGCGTTTGGGGGGGACAGCGGTGTTGTGAGCAGGCGTTTGGGGGGGACAGCGGTGTTGTGAGCAGGCGTTTGGGGGGGACAGCGGTGTTGTGAGCGGGCGTTGGGGGGGGACAGCTGTGTTGTGAGCGGGTGTTCGGAGGGGACAGCTGTGTTGTGAGCGGGCATTTGGGGGGGGACAGCTGTGTTGTGAGCGGGCATTTGGGGGGGGACAGCTGTGTTGTGCGCGGGCGTTTGGGGGGACAGCTGTGTTGGGAGCGGGCGTTTGGGGGGGACAGCTGTGTTGTGAGCGGGCGTTTGGGGGGGACAGCGGTGTTGTGAGCGGGCGTTTGGGGGGGACAGCGGTGTTGTGAGCAGGCGTTTGGGGGGGACAGCGGTGTTGTGAGCAGGCGTTTGGGGGGGGACAGCTGTGTTGTGAGCGGGCGTTTGGGGGGGACAGCTGTGTTGTGAGCGGGCGTTTGGGGGGGACAGCTGTGTTGTGAGCGGGTGTTCGGAGGGGACAGCTGTGTTGTGAGCGGGCATTTGGGGGGGGACAGCTGTGTTGTGAGCGGGCATTTGGGGGGGGACAGCTGTGTTGTGCGCGGGCGTTTGGGGGGACAGCTGTGTTGGGAGCGGGTGTTTGGGGGGGACAGCTGTGTTGTGAGCGGGCGTTTGGGGGGGACAGCGGTGTTGTGAGCGGGCGTTTGGGGGGACAGCTGTGTTGGGAGCGGGCGTTTGGGGGGACAGCTGTGTTGGGAGCGGGCGTTTGGGGGGACAGCTGTGTTGTGAGCGGGTGTTTGGGGGGACAGCTGTGTTGGGAGCGGGTGTTTGGGGGGGACAGCTGTGTTGTGAGCGGGCGTTTGGGGGGACAGCTGTGTTGGGAGCGGGCGTTTGGGGGGACAGCTGTGTTGTGAGCGGGTGTTTGGGGGGACAGCTGTGTTGGGAGCGGGCGTTTGGGGGGGACAGCGGTGTTGTGGGCGGGCAGCTGTCTGTGTGGAGGTCTCATGGACATTAGATGTCGGTGGCCACTCACTGGCACACGCGGGGAAAGCGCTGGGAGAGCGGGGCGCCTGTCGGGGCTCCCGGACACCGGGAGGATCACACCCGCCGCTGTGCTGGCTCTGGCCGGGCCCCGCGCTGTGCCGGTTCGGAGTGAGGCCCAGAAGCTGGGCGGGGAGAGGAACGGGCCGGTGGAAAGGTCCCGCAGGCTGGAAGCGGTGACGGGGGAACCGCCTTCTCTCTGGGTGCCATCGGGCGCTGCCCTCCCGCTGCCCGGTCTGCAGCCCTGCCCGGCCCGGGACAGAGGCCCCGCCGGCCGGCCGGGTCGGGAGCGGTCACGGGGAGGGTGCCGTGCACCGGTGTTGGGGGGAGGGTGTAGTCTGGGGAGAACTGAACGGGGTTCCGTTTGCTCTTTTCCTCCGGAAGGAGAGAGGGGTGGAGTACATGAGGAGAATCGTTGAATCTCCGTGCGCCAGAGCCAGACACTTGCGCTTCGCAGCGGCTTACAACCTGGGCCGGGCGTATTACGAAGGGAAAGGCGTCCACCGGTCCCTCAAGGAAGCCGAGAGGTACCTGCCCGGGAGCGGGTCCCCGTCCTCCCCGCCCGCCCGCCCGCCCCACAGCCGCCGCCTCTCCCTCTCTCCCAGGCTCTGGCTTCTGGCCGCGGACGACGGGAACCCCGAAGCCAGCGTGAAGGCGCAGAGCGCCCTGGGGCTGTACTACTCCACCACGGAGCCCCGGGAGCTGGGGAAGGTGACGCCTAAGGCCAGGGCCCCGTTCTGGTCGCCGCCCCCTTCCAGTTCGGGGGGGGGGGCGTGCGGGGGAGGGTTCCGGATCTGACCCTTTAAAACGCAGAGAGCACGCGGGGATCCCCGGCCCATTTGGTGTTTGCTCCTCTGTGAATGCCACCGTCCCCGCCTCTCCCGCAGGGGACCCGGCCGAGGGGGGGGGGGGGGGGCGGAGAACGCTACAGCACAAACCTGTTCCACCGGGGCCTCCGGGGAGAGCCCTGAGCTAAACCCAGACCCTTCCAGTGTGAATTAATGATGCCGTTTGATCTGAGGAACAGATACTAGCGGGTAAAACATACTAAGGATTGAACATTAAATCATTAAGGTTTCCACAGAACTATAATTGCTCCCGTCCCCATGACTGACATGTTTCCCGAGAGACCGTACAGGGAAAGGAGAAGTAGGGCTGAGTCTTGATCCGAGTCCCCGGCCCCCACGCAGCCTTTCCCCTTGGCTGCCTTTGACCTTGAAAGCCGCATCCGGGAGACGCCCTGGGCGCTGCCTTCCGGCCCTCCCCGCGGTGCCTCGGGCGGTTCGTCTCAAAGCCCAGCAGACACTGCTCCCGTCTCCCACCTCCTCGGCCCGGAAACCCTGAAACCCCCAGACAGCCGCACCCCCCTGCTCTGAGGCCGGGCCGGCTCACCCCACAGCCTGTCTCTAAGGCCCGCGACCTTGAGGCCGGCCTGCACTGCCTCCCAGGGGCCAGCACTACCCCCCAGAGGTGAACTCACAGCACCAGCTTCTCCTTAGAGACGCTTCTCCCCCTGGGGCTCCCTTGGGATTGCGCCCCGCGGGTAACCAGCCGAACGTGCTTCTGTGCAGGCGTTTTTCTGGCACTCGGAAGCCTGCGGCAACGGCAACCTGGAGTCCCAGGGCGCCCTGGGGCTCATGTACTTGTACGGCCACGGCGTGGCCCAGGACACGGAGGCCGCGCTGCACTGCCTGCGGCAGGCGGCGGAGCGCGGCAACGTGTACGCGCAGGGCCACCTGGTGGAGCACTACTACCACAGCAAGTTCTACACCAAGTGCTTCGCCTTCTCCAAAAGGTACGCGCCCGCGATCCTGGGCCCCACCCAGTATTGTCAGTGAGGCTGCTGAGGGCTGACTTGTAAGTTGAGTCGGATTTTAGTTAAGTGGCCACATGTAACACAGCTACCGTGTCAGATAGTACAGTTCTGTGCATCGGTCTCCAGGATTTCGGTGGTATTCGCTCTGTACACCAGCTGAGTGAGCTTCAGCAAGTTCCTTAACTTTTGGGGGGGCATCAACTGCTTTATTTTTATTATTTTTTAAAGATATTTTATTGATTTTCTTTTCTACAGAGCAGAAGGGAGAGGGATAGAAAGTCAGAAATATTGATGAGGGAGAAACATCGATCAGCAGCCTCCTGCACACCCCCTCCTGGGGATGTGCCTGAAACCAAGGTACACGCCCTTGATCGGAATCGAACCTGAGACCTTTCAGTCCGCAGGCCGACGCTCTATCCACTGAGCCAAACTGGTTTCAGCCAACTGCTTTATTTATAAGAAAAATATACTTCTGCAGGACTGTAAAAATATTGCACATAAAATACTTAACAAGGCTGGGCACAGTAAAATGTGTGTTAAATATTAAACTCATCTCCTCCCACATGCTCAGCCACAGGCTCTCTAAATACATACGCAATGTGGCCTGGTTAGGGCTGTGAAGTAAGAATCATGGTTAAAGGACCCCAACACTAACATCTGATGAAATATTTGGAAATCTCCATAGGACGCGGAACTTTCTTTTCATGTATTTTCCTACATTTACTTACCCATCACATACAAAAGCAGCTCGCCAGGAAAACAGCTGTGGCTGTCCCTAGAGTGGCCCCAGGCCCATATCGATGCATTCCTCTCCTATAATGCTTCCTGTGGAGCCCACAGCTCCCTCCCTCCTTCCCCCCAGGCAGCTACGACAATGGGGGATGGATCTGCTGCTTCTGCCCTCTCCTCCCAACATCCGGGCTTCCAGACAGCAGGTCACATAAAGGTGTGATCACCAATGTCCCAAATCCCCAGTGCCCTTTGATTAAAATGAAGATCTTAGAAAGTTCTTAAAATCTTTGAGACTTCCCATTATTGTCCACATTCCTATTCTCCATACCGTTAGGGTTAACTGATTAGATCTCATTTTCACACAATTCTCTATTATCTGTGTCTGGCTTACACAGAATGAATTTTTTTTTTTTTCTTTTTTCTTTTTCATAGCAGCGCAAGCAGGCGGTCTCCTTATATTTTTTAAATATCTTTTTATTGATTTCACAGAGGGAGAGATAGAAACATCAATGATGAGAGAGAATCATTGATCAGCTGCCCGCTGCATGCCCGCTATTGGGGATTGACCTGCAGCCTGAGCATGTGCCCTGACCAAAACGGAACCCAGAACCCTTCAGTCCACAGGTCGGCGCTTTGCCCACTGAGCCAAACTGGCTAGGGCTATATTTTGTTGTTGTTGTTCATCCTCACCCAAGGATAGTTTTTCCACTGATTTTTAGAGAGAGTGAAAGGGAGACAGAAACAGCCATGTGAGAGACACATCGATTGCTTGCCTTACACACACACACACACACACACACACACACACACACCTGTGCCAGGGCTGGGGATCGAGAATGTATGCACCCATCACCGGAATGGAACCTGGGTCCCTTCAGTCCGCAGGCCAGCGCTCTGTCCACGGAGCCAAACCAGCCAGGGCCGGAATGAATTCTTTTTATTGCCCATTTTGAACCAAAGGTAGATGTGCAGTTTTGTGTTTTTAATGGGTTTTCTGGTCTTATGTGAGTAAAGGCCAGATTTAAAGCCCATGTTTAAATACGGGATCCACAGAAATAGAAACTGTTTTCCCCATTGCGGAAATCTACAGGGATGTGAAGTTTAAGACACTGATATTGTACGGGAACAACCTTTCTTGTCTGTCCTGGTCGTCTTGCAGGCTGCTCCGCCCGGCGAGCGCAGTCACAGGGAGGCGGGGAAGCGGCCCCTCCTCCCGGCGTCACTGCGTCGTGTCCCCTCACTGCCCAGCTTCGGCCGCAGGCGGACACGGGAACTCATTTCAGAGACAAGTCAGTCCCTGTGGACGTGCTGCTCGTGAGCACGTGACCCTGACTGACGTCCTTTCCGTTTCACAACTCACGTCCCAACAGGATCGCCGACTACGAGGACGTGTACGACGTCGCGACCATCGCCCAGGTCACCGACTGCCTCCCGGAGTTCATCAGCAGGGGCATGGCCATGGCCGCCTTCTACCACGCCCGCTGCCTGCAGCTCGGCTTGGGGACCACCAGGGACGACGCCGCCGCTAAAGAGTATTATTCTAAAGTAAGTGAGCCCGATGCCGAAGCCGGTGTGGCTCAGTGGACAGAGCGTCGGCCTGCGGACTGAAAGGTCCCAGGTTCGGTTCCAGTCAAGGCCATGGACCTTGGCTGCGGGCACATCCCCAGTAGGGGGTGTGCAGGAGGCAGCTGATCGGTGTTTCTCTCTCATCGATGTTTCTGACTTTCTATCCCTCTCCCTTCCTCTCTGGGAAAAATCAATAGAATATATATATATATATATAAATAATAAAGCGAGCCCGAGAGTAGCATAAATGACTCCAAGGCCCCTTTTATGGATGAGTGTTCTTTCCGCCTTCGTTACTGTGGGGATCACTCTGTCTGTGGAGAGGCTGTCAGACACGCAGCAAGCATGTCAAACTTACAGCTGGTGGCCCGCATGCCTTATTTAGGTAGCTGAGGCATGCGGCCCGCCGGGTGAGAGTTTGACATGCTTGCTGGATGATCCTGTCAGGTGCTGGTCAGCATGATTACAAGTCCTGTACTGTCCTCTCTCACTCGGA
The DNA here is from genome assembly GCA_027563665.1 of Antrozous pallidus. Lineage (NCBI taxonomy): Eukaryota > Metazoa > Chordata > Mammalia > Chiroptera > Vespertilionidae > Antrozous > Antrozous pallidus. Next base: position 88,862,345 of record CM050519.1, read on the forward strand.
CGCTCTCTTTAGGCCAGCACTAGCAGCTGAAAGCCAGAATATCCATGCCTTCTTTCGCCCGGAAAGAAGTGCCAGCCTGTATCCTCATTCTAGTACCTTAATGAAATGTCGTTTTTTAAAACGTTTCCACACTGAGGTGAGGGGGAATATTCATGAGTTTGCAGTAACCAGTTACAATAAGCCTTTTCCTGTTTTAGTTCATGTGATTTAGTCAAATTCCAATAGATTTCATGTCTGAAAATCCAACAACTGTTAAAAGGGGGAGGGAAGGGGGAGGGGATGCTAATAAAGAGTAACTATATATATTTTTTAATAAAGAAAGGACAGCTCTGGCTGGTGAGGCTCATTGGTTTGAGCATCACCCTGTACCGAAGGCTTTGCGTTCGATTCCCCGTCAAAACACATACCCAGGTTGTGGGTTCAAGCCCCGATGGGGGTGCACACAGGAGGCAACTGATGGATGTTAACTGGTCTGTGTTTTGAAATCACTGGGATCTTTCAAAGACTCCCCAGCCCAGGCCTCATTTCAGAGCAGCTCCGTCCGAGTCCCCGCAGGGGGCCCTGTGTGGACTGAAGCACCTCGGGATGCCAGTGTTCTGGGAACCCTGAATTAGCTGGAAATACACAAATCCAACCGACCTTTGAGATATTTATCCCTACATCGTTCTGATAATATGACTCATAACGGCCTTTACTTTTCAGAAATCTGAATGGCCGATGCATTATACCAATTTCCAAACCACGTCAATTTCAGATACATGCTGTCCTCAGTGTCTCTTTAAAGACACATAAGGGGAGACAACTCTGGTCCGAGCAGCTTGTGATCCTCGAACGATTTTCCACGTGGTGGGAGACAATGTCCCTGTTACTCAGTGGTGGCCACTGTATTTTATGGGAGACCCTTTAAAACGGAGAAAGTGCAGGTGTAGCAAGCCAGAGCGGGTCAGGAACCCCGTCATGGGCAGTGTGACCAGAGAGACCGGGTGTTTCATCCGGAGAAAAGGACACGGAGGGTCCTCAGCGTGGTCCTCCCGCTGAAAGGCTGTCCTGGAGAAAAGGAACAGAGTCCTGGCCACTGCAGTGCACTGTGGGAAAAGCTCAGGCCACGGAGGGTGCGGGCACATGGGCTGCGGTCAGAGACCCCGGCCGGTCTCGGCGCACCTGCGTCAGGCTGGGCGCCCGCCACGCCCGCACCTCCGGTTTCTGTGGAACCAGCACTGCGGTCTCCCGAGGCCTCCAGCGACTGCAGCTCAGGGAGGGAAACTTCAGCTCCGTATAAAGAAGAATCTGCTCATAAACTGTTCAGGAAATAGTAACAGTCTTCCCTATAAGGTGGTGGCTTCTTGCCAGCAGAAGCCACCGTGCGAGTATCTAGGGACCAGCTGTCACGGGTCCTGAAGGGACGGCGTCTGCATGGGGGTCAGGATGAGACCTCCCCTGAGGGTGCATCCCCGTTCGTCACATTCTGTGGAAGTGTGCGCTATGACGTGTCAGTATTTACTTTAGTCATAATAAACCGTATAATTTAAAATAAGACTGTTATGGACTAGAGGCCCGGTATATGGAAATTCATGCACTGGAGGTGGGGGGGGGGTCCCCTCAGCCTGGCCTGCCCCCTCTCACAGTCCGGGAGCCCTCAGGGGCAGGAGGTGACCTGGCGGTCAGGGGAAGATGACACCCCATCACACCTCTGCTGCTGCCACTGCCGGCAGCGCAAGCCTCAGCCAGCCCTGGTTACCTGAGCCTCAGGCGGCCCTGGACAGCTAGGCAGCTGCCATCCGAGGCTTGCCTGTGCCTTGGGCTGGTTCTGGGCAGCTGGGGGGCTGAAGGGACTGGGGGGCTCTAGAGGCAGGCCCAGCCTTGCTGCGTGCCTGCCACCCCAGCCAGGTTGAGGGGACTGAGCACTGCCATCTTGTGGCTTTGGGCGCTACCATTTTTAGGGTGTGACAGTCAATTAGCATATCCCCTCCTTATTGGCTGTGGGTGCCGCCATCTTTGCGACAGCATGAGGGTCAATTAGCATATCCCCTCTTTATTAGATAGGATGCTGCTATTTATATAATGAAATAATAATTTTGAGGCTAAATGTTCATGTTTTCCATATTACTTAATTGTAAGAATTCATATCATAGAAATGTTATTATCATCAGTGCATAAACTTCCTTTATTTTTGACAAAGAAAATTTTCAGATGATGATAAGAGCATGAATATTTTTAGTATGATTTTTTTTTACATACGCTACTTTGAACTTTCCTAATTAAGAAATCAGAACAGATGTGTATGTTAATTAAGAAACTTCCTTGAGCCCTAGCTGATTTGGCTCAGTGAATGGAGCATCGGCCTGCGGACGAAAGAATCCCAGTCGATTCCAGTCAAGGGCACATGCCTGGGTTGCAGGCTCGATCCCCAGTAGGGAGCGTACAGGAGGCAGCCAATCAATGGTTCTCTCTCATCAATGATGTTTCTATCTCTCTCTCCCACTCTCTCCTTCTCTGAAATCAATAAAAAAAATTTTTTTAAACCCACCCTTGAAAATAATTGTATTTTACTATTCTTAAAAACAAACCAAAAACTGTTGAGGAAGAAAGACCCAGTAATTCAAAATGTATGTAAATACATGACTCTTTGTCTTTTATTTTAAGGCTTGTCGTCTGGATCCTGTATTGACAAATGAACTTCACTCTTTACTTATTTTCCAAAGAATTTAGACCACAGTGCATTTCAACAAAGATCATGCGTCCTAATACCTTCAAATGTATGTATTTTTGTAACAGTAACATCTAGTTATTTTCTGCATCTCAAGCTATTTTGTTTTTTTTCCTGATTGCATGTTACTTTCACTCTTGAATTTGTATTTCACACTTTTGCAATTTGAAATGCAGCCACAAGCTCAGGTTGCTGGGTTAGTCCTCAGAAATCTGGCTCTTACCCTCTATGCTGGCCTGCACCAACCACATCAAATACTGAAAACCCAAAAGACTTAGTGCAGCCTTAGTTTTAATAACTTCAGATGTATAAATGTTTTATATGAATTTATAGATAAATTGGTCATTCTAACTAGTTATTTAAATGTTTTCATTTAAAACTCACAAAAATGTGTAGGAAATTTAAAGGAACTTTCAAATACTGTGTGTGTTTATTTTATTTGTGTAGCACTTGAGCGTCTGAAATTACTGAAGCTAAGACGGCACTGAATCTTCTGGGACATTTTGTATTCTCAAAAGAGATCCTTATAAGTGATGAACTTGGCTGGTTTATGATCAACTTCAAAACCAGTGGGTTTAAGAAACTGCTTAGCCTCTTGCCCCTCCTTAAATATCTTAATTTAATGAATGAAAAACTGCTCTATTCCTGTAAGACAATCAATTAAAGCAAGAAGTTTTCTTTGTATTTCATTGTCTACATTTTAAGAAACCTAGATGTATTTCAAAGGAATATGAAATGTGCAAAAATCCCAAGGAAATCATTCATACAGAACTATAACTAAATATGGTTAAAAATTAAACGAGCAAGGGGCTTTCTTTATATCAGTGACATTAATATAGCAAAAACGGAAAAATATAATTCATATGCAGAGAACGGTAGTGGTATACATCTGTGAAACAAAAACATTGGCAATGATGTCTTAAGATACCTTAATACCGGCTCTGTAAACATTCTAAACTAAGGTTGCTTTATTTTAAAAATCAGCTGTCTTCCCTCCCTCTTCTTCCTGCTTCCGCATCGCACCCCTGCCCCTCTTCAGCTCGGCCCACACGCCGCCTCCTTAATGCGTCTTCTCCAGCCCCGATTAGGCTGTCCCCGTTCGCATCGACCACAGTCGTTACATGTGCATTCTCGTCTGGACAAGAGGCAGCAAACTGTCTATTTCCTTGCAAAAGTACTTCCCTGCACAGGGTTTTCTCCAAAAAGGGAGCACCCTCTTTTCTGAGATATGAGGGTCTCAAACATCACAGAGCTCTACGCTTCGTTTTTACATTTTATTGCTCCAAATGCTTCAAACTATGGGAAATCTTTGGTAAAAATAAAGACAAATTTTCACAAGAACTCTACATAAAGGATAGTACAACAACGCTCTTCCATACACATGAATATAGGAATGTCAAACTCCTCAGTGAGGAAATTAACTGTACAGTATTCACAATTCATTTTAAAACAACTTTCCATAAATATTTATAGTATTTCCTAGGTTCTTATCACATTAACACTTATATTTCAACTGTAAAGTATTTATATTCTTACTGAAATAGTCCCAGTCACCCAGCCTGTTCCCGTGGCCCCGGGGAGGCCGCTGGAACGAAGAGCAGCCAGTGCTGTTCTGGGCGAAGCCCTCTGAGGAAGAGGAAATGGGCCACGTCTGTGGTCACAGACATTTCGTGGTGGCTTATTCGTGCAGACTCAGCCCTGGCCAGCTCTCAGGGGGTCCCCGTGAGCTCTCAGCTCAGGACACAGCTCAACCAGCAGCAATTCCATCAGCACCTGACCAAGAAGAGGAGCAGAGAGGAGGAAAGGGTGTTTCTCCCTGAGGCTTTCCTCCAAGATCTGTCTACACTTAGGAAAAAAGCCTGGTTTCAGGCCTGGATTATTCTCTGGACAAGTTACTCCCAGGGAGAGGGAATCCACAGTTATTCCGTGGCCTGTCAATCAACGCCACCCCACCAGCCATGTCCGCCTGCGCTCGGGCGGCCCGGACCCCGACTGCGTGCAGACGTCAGGAAGCCAAGCGGCACGGACACCACGGGCCACGCAGCGGACAGGGTGCGAGTGAGGGCAGCGCGCCCACCCGCAGAGGGCTTCAGGGAGAAAGAGAGAGACAGGGCATCCATGTTTTCCGCTCTGCTGGCCCCCCGTTTCACAGGCAGACACGCCCAGGGAAGCAGAGAACATGGGGTCGGAGCTACGAGGACGGTGAATGATGAGGAGGAGAGATTTTGTGCGTGAACCGAGTATAAAATTAAAGAAACAGCCCTCTGGCGGGCTTTCCACTACTCACGTATAACAGGTGCTTATTGGCTCTTGTTTCTTGCAGCGCATTGAATATTTTGATTATCCCGTGGCGGGCGTTTTGCTGTCCAACAAGGTTCTGCAGCATGTCTGAAAGACCAAGTTCAGATGCTGCGGTTACCGGCCACGCGCACCATGCACGCTGTTCAGTGAAGGGGACAGGGCCCCATCTGTGCACAAAGGGAGCCACCGCCTCGGCCAGTGTGGCTTGGCTGGCTGGAGTGTCAGCCGGCACACCGAGTTGTCAAACTCGCGGCCCGCGGGCCGCACGCCTCGTCTATCTGGCCCGTGTTAGCCTCAGAGTTTGACATGCTTGCTGTACACCAAAGGGTGCCGGTCCCATGCCCAGTCAGAGCATGCACCTGGGTCTCAGGTCCAATCCCTGGTCGGGGCGTGTGTGAGAGGCGACCGATTGATGTCTCCCTCTACACACCCCCTTTCCTCTCCGGTCCCCCCTCCCTCTCTTTTCCCTCTAAAATCAGTAACTATATCCCCAGTTATAAATAAATAAGGGAAAGGAGGGAGGGAGGGAAATAGGAAGAAGCCCATGGCCTGATGAACATGAATGACCAGCTCTTTTCAAAGAGAAAAGATTATTTAGAATTTCTCAACATAAGGCATTTAAACACACTACAATTTTAATACCGTGCTACCCAATTAAAAACTAAGTGTTCAAAACACTGTACTTCTGCCCTGGCCGGAGTGCTCAGGGGTGGAGCGTCCGGGCACGGACAGAAGAGCGGCGGGCTTGATTCCGGGGCAGGACAGGTATCCGGGGTGCGGCTTTGTTCCCTGGCCTTGATTGGGGCACCTGCGGGAGGAACCGACCAATGCGTCTCTCTCACACCGATGTTTCTCTCTCTCTCTCCTTCCCTCTCTCTAAAAACCAACAAACATGTCCTGGGTGAGGATTAAAAGTACATACATACATACATACATACATACATAAATGCGCCATGGCCTGGGGAACATGCATGATCAGTTTTCTCAAATGTTTAAAGAGAAAATAAGATTTAGGATTTTTCAACATAAAGACAGTTACGCAAACTGTAATTTTAATACATCCGATACCAAATTAAAAATTAAACATTCAAAACAGTGTACTTTAGTAGAATTTTTAAAGCAACATATTGATTATCTGTTCTGAAACATTCTTCTGGTTAAAAGAATTACGTAACCAGTCCTGTTCGTCTTAAGTTTATCCTTACAATGTCTTAGCAAGGGGCAAGGCATGTTTAAAAAGCTGATCGTTTTCACTGCCGATAGCGTTCCCCACAGATCGGGGGGACCCTCCCTGGGCTGACGCTCCCCGTCTCTGTGTCCGCAGGCCAGAGGCCGGCCTCACCTGGGATGTTTTCCAGCAGCTTCTGCTGGGCCCGCTGCTTGGTCTCCTGGCTCTGCGCCGGGCTGCGGGCCCGGGTGGGCGGGGCCAGCTTCCCGCCGGGCCAGAAGGCGTCCCGGAAGACGGTGACGTAGTACACCAGCATCTGCTCGCTCACCATCCAGTTCACCGTGTCCCGGATTTGTCTTTCAAGAGAAATACCGATCTCGGAGGAGGGTTCGAAAAGGTTTCATACGCTGTCTCAAAAGGCGTCTGTCAGTTATCAGTGAGTAGGTCAAGACACAGCCTGGTCTAACGTTCGATGAAGAAACTAGGAATTGGCTCTTTACACTGCGGCTCTGAGTTAGCCGTGATTTTGGCAATCGCGAACGACCATTTATGCCTGGAGCTTCCACTTCTGTGGTGCCCGTCCCTGAGAGGAGACAGACTTGTCGGAAGCCTGCCGCTGCGCTGACTGTGCTCAGGACGGAACACACCGTGTTTCCCGGCGCCTAGACGACCGGGACTGATGACAGGAGGAAGACGGCAAACAACAGAGAGAGCAAGTGCCGGCAAGTCCCTGGAGAGTTAGCAATGCCAGTCCTAACTGCCAGCTAGGGTGTTTGTACACCCAGCGGATAAGACCACCCCCGGCTTTTGGGAAGACTTTCCTGGGTTAAAGGTCGTCTTGTTCGCCGGGAAACACGGTGCTGATTTCTCCAGGGAGTCTGTCCACTGGAAACAAGCCGCTGAAAGGCGCTGGCAGTGTCTGAGCATCCCTGGCCCTGGGTGCGGGGGAGGACCACGTGTCTTGGCGCTGCTGTGGCAGATCGGGCAGAGTGACCAGGGACTCCTGGCACCTCTCACCACAGGGGACGGACCGGAGACATACACCCTCTCCAGCCATTTCCTATTCCCCGGGCATGAAATGGGCCCGGGAATGAGTTACAGCTTTCATCTGCAGCCAGGTCTCCGCACGGCCTGGCTCAGAGCCGCTGGTCAGTGTGACCAGCCGCAGGGCTGCTGGCCGGAGCCCGGAGCCGCTGCTCACCGGGGCGGGAAGCCTCTTTGTGGAAAGGGGGATGGCATCATGTCAGAACTGAGTGCCAGAAAGCCCCGAAATCTCAAACTCAATTCATGAGAAGTAAATTTTAAAATCGGACGTAGCAACCAGATTTTTAAAGGGACAAGGGAAGGGTTTCAGACTGCACACAGTCACCGCTCACTCCTGAGGCCTCCCCTCCCCGGGGGGCACCTGTCCGCACACCCTTCCCCGCACGGCTCAGAGCGGAGGCTCGGGGCACATCTGGACCGAGTCCAGTGCCCGCGGGATCGGAACGGGCCTGTGCTTGAGCGAGCCTGCCGCCCCGCCGCCCCGGGAACCACAGGACGGGGCAGGCGTCTTGGTTCCTGTCACCCCTTTGGTTCCTCACATTCCCATTTGCACCTTAAAACCGGGTACGTGACCCCCCCTGAGCCTTTTCTGTCGGTCAGGTCTGGCGTTAGCAGCCAAGCCACAGGCAGCGTCGGAAGCAATGCTGATGTGGGGCGAGCTGCACATGGAGTGCCGCTGCTGACTTCTATGGGCGGTAAAGGGAAGAAGCAAGGCAGGCGGACAGGGCTCCACACTCCGCCCCAGGACCCCACCGAGAGGAAGAGCCGGACACCCCGCAGGTGCCTCCCCTCCGCCCTGTCTGCAGCGGAGCGCGGAGAGTGTGAGTGGCCTGTGAAACTGAAACTGAAAATGTGCTGCAGGTCGGAGTACTGAGCACAATAGGCCGTTTTGGAAATGTCTTCCTCCAACGCCATCAACACCAACACTAAATTCTCACTCCGGCCAAAACTCAGGCCATTTTTTCTGACGAAAACAGAAGCCTATGGGGAACTAAAGAAATCACCAACATCAGTTTTTTTAAAATCTTAGAAATAAATAGAAGTAAACTTTTGTTTATGACCAAGGAAAATATATTTGCAAATGAATAAGAAGATAACACGTTTTTATGTTTCCCATAAAAATGTGCAAGATTTATATGATAAAACTATCACATTAACCTTGTACATGTTTGATGACAAAACCAATCTTTCAATCTGAAAAATCTGATTTTCATCTTAAAATACTCGCTGTACAAAAATGTGATTTTTCCCCTTATTAGCAGTCGACTCATTTTTATTGTGCAAGAAAGCCATAAAGTTTGTCTCCTGAAGAACACTAGATATGGGGTCAGACTTTTATGTACGCCAGTACAGATACTGGAATAGCAGAACATTCACATGGCTTATAACAGTGTTGTGTGATGCACACACACCCCTGATGGACGCTCGATATGAACAAGAGGAATTACCCTTTCAATGTCACCTGACTCTAAAAAAACGGTTTGCGTTTCCTCCACGTACATGGCGGCCAATGTGTGAGGCTCGGCCTGCGTTCACTGGGTTTAGAGTGTAAGCCTTCGCCTCCCCCACCAGGTGACGCACCAACACCGGCCCGACACACTCAGCCCGGTCGTCACGGCCAGAGAGGGCGTTACACTCTGACCTTGCGGGCCGGGATGCGGGGCTGGCCCAATCGTCACCGAGTCCCGGGCACTCTGCCTTCCTAGCCAAGCTCAGAATCGCATCAGAAACCAGGAGAGAGAGAGAGAGAGAGAGAGACCTGACTGGCTGCTGTCCCACAGCTAGCTGGACCATTAAGGTAAAGGGTAGGCATGAATCCAAATATTAATTTCGTGCAACTCACTTGTTGATGGTTCTTCCAAAAGTGACCTGAACGAGAGCAATTAATGTTCTTCTCACCCATTTAAACACTAAAATGTAAGCCAGAGGAAAAGGATTATCACAGGAGGGCACAGTGACATTTCACAGCTGCACAAAGCACACGCTCACCCCTGAACTCAGTCGCGGGCTGACACTAAGCCAGGGCCATGGTATCTGCGGGATGCGGGTCTAGGGGAGCAAACTTCTGCCCGGGAGAGTTCTTACTACGCTTGCATTTTCTGCTTAGCAACCAGTAGGATGAAACGTAGGAGTTTTTACAGCTTTTCAATGCCCAACAACAGCTGAGCTAACAAGTGGAAATAACACTTTCCTTCTCATGTCCCTGGGCTCCTGACAACCGTCTGTTCCGCCAGCAGACGGATTTCTGTCTGGCCTGTTGCCAATTTTCTAACACTTCTCTGAATGAGAAACGTGTAGTCGCATGTCCACAAATATTGTGAAATATTGATGAACGGATGGGCCCAACTGCTCCCATCTGAGCAGGAGTTCGTAGAGCACCGTGCACTTCTGTTTTATGCCTCTGAGGGACGGCAGGATCCTGAGCCGTGAATTCGGTCCTCTCCTGCTGCCTCCTCTGCGCCTCAGTTTCCCATCTGGGAAAGGACAGTATTAACATGTGCGGGTTTTTTTTGCGCTGAGGGTCTTATCAGTATTTTGTATGAAAGAGTGTTGTGAAGGGTTCTACAAATCTAAACGTTTATTATTTCTATAGGCACAGAATATAAATATCAACAAAAAGAAGGCAAAGTAATGTTGTGAGGACATTTCAGGCCTGCAAGTTGGAAACTAAACCGATTTGCCATTTACATAGTCGCCTCCGTTCACTGAAACATTAAGCTGCAGACACACGAGCAAATGAAACACTCAGGCTTCACTATAATGGAGCCAAGATCAGGGCTCCTGTGCACAAACTCTGTGCAGGGAAGCCACAAACACACAAGTGAGCAATTCGCATAGACCTGGAACTGAACTTTAGAACAGTGTCAGGTCATTTCTACATTTTAGATGGATCTAAAATGACCAGTTTGTGTTGTTAATCCTTCAAGATTTAACTCTTGGAGTCGAGACCATGCCTTTAAAAGCACCTTAAATTTTCAAGCCGCCTGACTGCTTGTACGTGTTCAAAAGACTGTATTACTACTAGTTCCTGTCTGCACACTCAACCAGAGCAGGAACCAAAAGTGGCCCCGATACCTGCTTACTCTACTCATTTTTCTGGTCTCCCCTCCCCCCACACAAAACCAAACAGCCCAAGGACTTCTCCCAAGAGCTCCTTTGCTCAAAGCCACAGAGGCAGCTGCAGCAACAACAGGATTTTGCTGACGGCAAAAATATCGCATCTCATTATAAATGATGTTCTATTTCCCCCCTCGGAAATGTTGCCAGCAAAACCAAATGTGCATCTGAGCAGGCACAGGATGGAGGACTGCTGCTGCCCTGACTGGTCCTGGCAGCCCCCCACAGCTGGATCTCTGCACGCAAAGGCGAAAACCGCTTCATGAGCCGGCTTCATGAGGAAGCGGGCAGACTGTGGGTGGAGGGCTAGTATGTCTGACCACCCTGAACCCAGGGAAATGACAGTAAATATCTGACAGTGTCAAGTATGCGACAGTTGTAGCTTTTTCCTCTGAAGGGATCTTTACTATTTGGGTGATATTTCATCACCCAAATTTACCCTCCGCTTCTGACATTTTGCTTAGTTCCAACTTTTCAATATTGAAACTTTGCTGAAAATGAACATCCTAATATCTAAACCTCTGCCTGCAGTTTTGAATTTAATTGTGTCTGTTGCTTAATGTGAGTTACATTTTTGGAACCCTTTCTTTGTAAATGCACTGAAGGGAGAATCTATATCTGATATAGTTGTGTGTCCCCTGCAGAACTGTATCTAAAATACCCAAGCATTTGCTGATGGTTTAAGTTTGAGCTTAGGTGAAGAAAGAGTTCAATGACCAAAATAATTAACTCTGGCACTTAAAATGTTCTCGCCTATTCATCCATCAGTGCATCCATCCAGGCATTTTACTGACCACCTACTATGGTTCACACACTGTAGGAGTCACTGAGGAATAAAAGTTACACAGACACACCTCAGTTTATAAGACCACTTGGAGTTTTTCCATCTGCTAATAATCCTTTAGGTGACATTAGAGGATATAATTCAGAAGGGACACATAGCCCCACTTCCTATAGAAGGCCCACTCCCAGCCCACCTCCTTTGCCCCAAGGGAAAAGACGCTAATCTGGGTGGAGAGAGCCCAGGACAGCCAGGGGTACCGCCTGACCGGCTGGTGGCACTCCTATGCCTTGCAAACAAACCCTTGCTCTCTCGCATGCTTCTTCTTCTGGGTGGGCCTAAGGCACCATCACAACCCCAGCTGGTACTGAGGCCCCCAGTATGACTGAGTGCACTTGTCTCATTAGAGTTTTGGGGGCAGTGGAAGGTGTGTGTGTGGGGGGGGAGGGGCAGTGGAAGATGCGGGGGGGGGGGGGGGCAGAGAGTCCTGTTTAAGACTCAAAACTAACTCAAGTAGTACAGGTGACTTTCCACCCGAGTACTGCTTCAGGAGAGAGGCCCTTGGGTGGATCTTAACAAAATAGTATTTTGATCCTATTTTGCTCATGTTTCTTCTAGGTACTTGTCCCCTACAAAGTGCACGGCAGGCATCTCAGTCTGAGCATGCCTGTCATTTGGGGAAGGCTAGTCTGCTGGGAGGGGCTCACGGGGCACCGCAGGAAGGTGAGCAGCACCCCTGGCTCCCACCCTCTGGCTGCCTGTGGCACCACCCCCAAGTTTTGACAACCAGAGAGGTTTACAGACATTGCCAAGCGTCCCGTGGGGACAAAAGTCCCCCAGCCCTCCACTGACAGCCATGCCTCCGCGGAAAGGAAGGTGGTTGGGGGTGAAGCAGCATGGCGGCTGTCCTGTGTCGCCGGCCATAACACGGTCTCGCAACAACCAAACCTCATCGTTAACAACAGGCCTGTCCTCTGCTACGAAAGGGGTTTCTGCTTACCTTCTGGTGACGAAGCGGGAGACTGTGCCACGTGACAGGGAAAGAAACGGAAGGCTCTCTCTCTGCTCGGAGGGACATGCTGCAGGGTAAGGCAGGGCCCCGCGTGCCAAGCGCACACTAGCCTCTGTCTGAAGTTTGCATCCTCAGGTCCAGCCACAGTACCTGGCTGGCCCCTAGGAGTATGTGCTGGATGAATGCATGAATGAATGAGCGAACATAAAAACAAGTTTGATTCAGGAATGAAGGGATATTAAATGTGGATACGCATAACCCCTTAACTAGAAAGTAACACCAAGTAATAACAAAAAGGCTTACTTCCTCGAAGTTCAAAAATCTCCCCAATTAGCATGAAGCACGGCTCGGCCAAGGAGTCTTTCTTCCCGTCCACGTCGTCACCGTAATCTGACAGGTCACTGTCCTCCTCTGCCTCCTCCTGGGGGTGCCGAAAAGTCAGAGGAAGCAGGTCACTACCCAAGAAAGTGGTAGAGCTGTTGTCCTTCTCAAGTGTAATTCCAAACTGTGTGTTCACATCCCAGCCTCACACAGCCCTTCAACTCTCCTGCATGCAGACAGCTATGCATTTTCAATAACGAGGGGGAATGTGTCTAACCCCAAGGGAGAGTCAGATCTTAAACTTTAAAGGTTTAAAATAACTGTGAAAAACCTGTCCCCGGACTGATAAGGAGTGGCTTAGTAGACAGCAAAATAGTTTTCTAAGCATTTTGAGTTTTAAAAGGCTTTTTGACAATGGTTTTAAATTTGCTGTTCTTAAAACTGCATATTTAAAGAAATCTAGTTATTTTTAAAGCTGTGCCTTCAGCTATCTCATTTCCTGATGTGCATGTCAGCCAGATCAGGCGCCATGAGCGCTACGCGGAACCAGATTGGGGGGCCCGCAGCTCTGGGGAGACTGACAAACAGTCGCGTAGCCGCTTCTACAAGTGGGCGGGGTGCTGTGAAGAGGTTGGGAATGAACCGGAGGTGAGCCAGCCAGCTAGAGCCAGGCATGACACACAGGACGGTGAAGGGAAGAGGGAGGGACCCTGAGACGGAGGCGGGTTTACACGGAGACCGGCACGCTGGTGTGGACACACTGTGTGCTGCACAGATTTCCCTCCCAGCTCCGAATACGGTAGCAGGACGCTCCCTTTCATGGCCAGTTCCTTCTGTGCAGCTCAGTCCGGGGCACTTGGCAATGAGCTAAGGAGATGCCGTTTCGGAGAGGGGCTTGTGCAGCCTGCTGGAGCCAACCCAGGGCGCCCGTGGCCGGAACGTGAGGGAAGCGGAGGTCCAGAAGGTAAGAGGGCAAATGTCTGCAGTCTCCCTCTGCTCACCCAAACATACCGCTGCTTCCCATCCCCTGAAAAGCAAGTCTCCACTCCTCTGCCCGGACGCCCTCCGTAGGGCTGGAGGTCCAGACCCTTGAACTACACGGGCTGTTCTCTGCCCGCGGTCCGGGCGCGTGTGACGTCCAACCAGCGGGCGGTGGCGGAGCCCTCACTGGTGCACAGGAACTGGGCTGGCCGAACTCCTCCTGCCCAAGACGCATCCCCCGGCATGGAGAGACCAACGGGATTTGCGGCCTCCCACCCCCTCCAGCTCCAGCCATTCCACGTGCCCACGTTACTAATCCTTTCGCCCCTGTGTCTCAGTCTTCAGCGGCTTGTCGGGGAGCACAAGCAGGCGTCCAGTGTGACAGTGACAGTGACCGGCAGTGGAGCCTGTGCCTTGCCCCGTTAGTAGCGTGCTTTCGGCCACCATCTGCTGCTTCGCACTGCCTTCGGCAAGACCGCTGCCTAAACACGCCAACAAACGGCCCACTCACCTCCTGGTGGGAGAAGAAGTCGCGGGGAAGTCTTTCCAGAAAGGAGGACAACGAGAAAGTGGACTTTTTCCCCTGCACGTCAATGGCCTTGAGGTAGTCAGGAGAAGGGCTCAAGAAGGCATAGAGTGCTTCGCTCTGGTACAGCCTCTCGTCCGAAAGCAGGTTCTGGGGAGGACAGGACCCATCACTGCTCTGGGGGGGCAGGTCGGCGCGGCGGAGCCACGGCCCCGGCAATGAAGGCAACTCACGTCGTCACAATTCTGAACCCGAGCCACTTCCCTTCTCCCCGGAATACAGTCTCTCCGACCCGCTCTCAGTGGTCGTGATGGCAGACCACGCTCTCTAGGGGGCCGGGTGCCAGTCATTCTGCCACCAGATCCTCATGGGGCACACAGCTACCAGGCCCCAAACCACCGTCTTTGAAATGCCCACTCGTCTGTGTTTGAGCCGCTTACATATTTGCAAATATGAAGGGTTCCATCTGCCACCCTTCCACGGCTGCAGTCAGACTCCGCACACCTGCTGGGAAGGGAGCCTGAGCCGTCCACGGCGGCAGTGCCCCCCGACAGCAGTCTCGTCTCCCTCTGCTCCCTCTGCCAACAAGGGCTTGTTTACCCAAACACATAACCACTGTGCCCTAACCGGTGTGGCTCAGTGGATAGAGCGTCGGCCTGCAGACTCAAGGGTCCCAGGTTCGATTCCAGTCAAGGGCATGTACCTTGGTTGTGGGCACATCCCCAGTGGGAGGTGTGCAGGAGGCAGCTGGTCGATGTTTCTCTCTCATCGATGTTTCTAACTCTATCCCACTCCCTTCCTCTCTGTAAAAAATCAATAAAATATATTTTTTAAAAATAAAAATAAGTACATAACCACTAGTGACTGGAGCGTGAATTCGTGCACACTGAAAGGGAGTTAATTAGAAGGTGGCCAGCGGGGTAGGACTGGGCCAGACGGGCACATACGCCCCGGAGCCAACCTCCTGAGGCCCCTCCCCAGCCAGCACACTTGGGGTGGCACCGTGGCTCAAAGGGCGCCTAACAGAATGAGTGGGGTCCCTCAGCCTGGCCTGGGGGGATCTGGCCAAAACCAGCTTCCCAATATCCCCAGAGGGGTCCTGGAGTGCAAGAGGGCACTGTGCAAAGTTGCTGTCATACAGGGTGTGGAATGCAAATGCAAGTGTGCAGTAAACCAGATTCAGGGCCGACAGTGCCCCAGCAACAACATAACCCATGGCCAAAGGTGGAATCGCATGGCCCTGCAGGGAATCAGGCTCCCTCCTCTCTGGTTTCGGGGCGTTTCACCCAAGAAGCACTGCTCCAAGGCACTGCAGCTCGGCAACTCCTGTGTTGAGTGTCTGCCCCCAGGTGATCAGTGCGTGTCATAGTGATCGGTCGGACGGGCAGAGGGACACTTAGCATATTAGCCTTTTATATATATAGGTTACATATATATAGATTTTGATTAGCCCTTAAAACGGAAATTTTTGAAACTTCTTTATGTACCTATCTGGCTTTCGCAGAGAGGAAAGGCGAACATAAATCAAGTTTATATACAAGCAAGTGCTCCTGCTGGCTGAGACAGTAAAATTAACAGTGTGACCATAAGAAGGTTTAAATGCCTCTTGTTAAAGTGTACAGAGTTCAGGAACAAACAAGCAGTGAGGAATGCTGCCCAGGAATGACGTACCCCTGGGAGGGTGCAATACAGAGAGCACACTGTGCTTCTGCTGACGGGAGCTGGGAGGTGGAGGAGGCTGAGTTCCGGGCCCAGGAGTTGGCCCATGATGTCCACAGTGGATCTGATCAAGAGCTCTCATATGGCCTCCAACTGGAAACTGTGCCAATGATCCTCAGCCACAGAATGAAGAGACACAGAGGATGGGAGGGGGGGACTAGATGACAGAGGTGAAGGGACTGAGAGGTACAGACTGGGAGCGACAAACTAGTAAGGGATGTAAAGTCCAGCACAGGGAACACAGGCAATAATATTATAACGACCATGTCTGGTGCCAGGGGGGAATGGAAATATTGGGGGGAGCAGTTTGTAAAGTATCTCCGTGTCTAACCACTGTGTGTTCCCCTGAAACTAATACAAAATAACACTCAGAGTACACTGTAATTCAAACCACCAAAAACCAAACCTATACAACCACGAAAACTGAAGATCTAGACTAAAACAGCACTATGAGTGCATCTCATGAACATAGTGCTGAGTGAAAAAAGTCAGACACGGGAGCCCATACTGTGTGACTCATTTGCATCCAATTCAAAGCCAGCTGCAGCTGTCTGTGAGGTTCGGAGTCTGCATCCGGGTCGCCTTTGGCTCAGGAGCAGTGGCGGGAGGGAAGCTGGAGGGACCGGCAATATTCTGTTTCTGGGGCTGAGAGTGTGTTCAGTTTGGGAAGATGGAGAAAACTGTACACAAGATGCCTGCATTTTCTGCACGTACAGTAAGTACACTTTAGTTACCAAAAAACGACACTGAGGATCGGCTCAGCCTATGAGAGCAGTAAGCAAACGAGCAAGCTCTTATACCGGTGACAGCGTGACCCAGAGGAACTGGCTTTCCTCTCAGGGCTTCAGCATTCCAGGTCTTACCTGCAGAAACTTGTTTAACTGCTTCTTGGACTTTTCCATAAACTTCTGATCGATAGACTTGAAGGGCAGCTTGCTGAGAGAAGGCAGCTGGACTTTTTTTAAAGAAGGGAAGCACTGTGGGGAGGGAGGTTAAATGTTAGTGTCTTGAACTTACATTTTAATCTTGGAAAGAGACTCAGAATTACAAACAGAGCAAACCAAATATCTTCCTTCCATACTCGTTCCTCTGAGATTTGAGACTTGAAAACCTACCTGCTCTAACTAGGCTCACGGAATGTGGAGGAATGGGATGTCTGATGGAAAAGCTAAAGCTCCCCCAGGCCCCGCGTGCGGAAGCCGCGCGGACAGGGCTGGATTGCACACGTGCAGGACACAGCCCGCGAGGCACGCACTCCTGGCTCCAGGAGAACGTGCCGGCTTTACAACATCGCTGTCTGAAGCGACCAAAGCTGACAAGAGCACACACTGGAAAGAAAGAGTAATTTGGGCTGAAGCTCTGTTACTGTCTTTAGTGGCAAACTGCAGGATGCAGAGCTGTCCTGTCTAATAAAAGAGTAGTATGCAAATTGACCATCACTCCAACACACAAGATGGCTGCTCCCATGCGTCAAAGATGGCCACCCCATGTGGACACAAGATGGCCAGCAGGGGAGGGTAATTGGTAGGGACCAGGCCTGCAAGGGAGGGGCAGTTGAGGGACATAAAGCCTGCAGAGGAGGCTAGTTAGGGGTGACCAGGCCTGCAGGGGAGGGCAATTGGGAGGGACCAGGCCTGCAAGGGAGGGGCAGTTGGGGGACATAAAGCCTGCAGAGAAGGCTAGTTAGGGGTGACCACGCCTGCAGGGGAGAGCAGTTAGGAGTCACCAGGCCCACAGGGAAGGGCAGTTAGAGGCAAACAGGTTGGCAGGGGAGCTGTTGGGCATTGATCAGGTTGGCAGGGGAGTGGTTAGGGGGTGATCAGGCTGGCAAGCAGAAGCAGTTAGGGGCAATCAGGAAGGCAGGCAGGCAGGCAAGCAGTTGGGAGCCAGCAATCCTGGACTGTGAGAGGGATCCCAGACTGGGGAGGGTGCAGGCTGGGTTGAGGGACACACACCCCCCCATGCACGAATTTTGTGCACCAGGTCTCTAGTTAATAATGATAATGTACGTAATAAATAAGGACCACAGACTTCCCTTTGTGGACCAAGTCCTGGGCTGTGCCAGACACTGTGCTAGAAACTTGTAACAGCTAGAAGCCTGGCACACACAACAGCTCTGAGTCAGGAATTTCAATCATTCCCGTTTAACACATGAGAAAACCGAGGGTCAGGATTTAAATCCGGGGTTTAAGTCAGACTATAAACTCTGTGCTCTTTA
Source organism: Antrozous pallidus (assembly GCA_027563665.1). NCBI lineage: Eukaryota > Metazoa > Chordata > Mammalia > Chiroptera > Vespertilionidae > Antrozous > Antrozous pallidus. The sequence continues at coordinate 88,880,240 of CM050519.1, forward strand.
TGCCAATCCCCACAGGACTCTGCCAGTCCACCTCAGATAAGAGGCAGTGGGCCCCACACGCCCCAGTCGGCCCCCATTTCCAAACACTGGCCTTCACTGAGCACAGGGGCCATTGGCACAGGCGAATGGAGTGGGGGTGGGAAGAAAGTGAGCACAGAGCCTGCCTGCCACGGCTCTCCTCCTCTCCTCGGGCTCACAGCAGCCCCACGGCCTGGCCGTAGCAGCAAGGCCTCGTCACAAGTCACCTGTGCCAGCCGTTTCCGGCGGCCTTTCCCATCAGCCCCCGGAGGCCCTGAGCACGGCGCAGGCGCCCGGCGGGGAGTGCCCTCCGGTGCCCGGATTCGGGGAGAGGCTTCAGAGAAATGAACAGGCAGTGCTGGTTGGAAGGGAATGTTAGAATCCTCAGCCACCTGAAGAAGGTGCTTCCTGTCACAGGTGTCAAGAAGGGAAAAGTCACTGGCCAGGAAACACCCAGCGAAGGAGCGACCCCGAAGCAGGCCACAGGGAGGAGAGGGGAGGACAAGACGAAACCAGACGTGGAATTATTTCCTCTCGTGTGTCAGCGTGGCTCTTTCTGATTTCCAAAGAACATGTTATGTTCCCGTACATTTCATTTCCAAGTCTCCCATGAATTCCTTTCTCTCCTTCCTTCTGTTTTTATCAGCCACTAGACTGACACCAAACTTGGGCTTCACAGCGGTTTGTCACAGGGCAAAGGATGCATCTTTCTGTAGTGTCAATTGTGCTCAGCATTTTGGGAAAAGTTATTGTTACGTTAAGGTCACTTTTTCGCTTTCCATGCCGCTGAAGTGGCCATAATCCACTTGGGAAAGTCTGTCGTCTGACACTCCGTTTTGGCCACTGTCCTGTAAAAGCAGCTGAAGAAGCGACAGCATCCAGAAGTTAGTGACTGAAAGGATTCTTAAATATCATCCCGGGAGAAAAGGCTAAAGAGCAGACGTTTCATTCACAAAAGGGGCTGAGAGGTGGCCACAGGTTTTGACCAGGACGAGTGCATTCTGAGCGAGAGTAAAAGGGAGGTGCAAGCAGAAGCGAGTGGAGAACTTGTTAACCCCTGGGTGGAGGGCGCTGCCTCCAGCAGGAGGAGACTTACAGAGACATTTCCCAGGCCAGCGGGGGGGCAGAGAATGGGCAGGAAGACAACCTGCATTCTAGCCTGCCTTGGCCACCACGTGTCAATTAAACTCTCTGGGATCAGTTTCCCCATCTGCCAGATAGAAGAACTGACCTAGATGAGTGGTTTTCAAACACTTTCACACAAAACCCACAGCGGGACACATGCTACGCTGCAACCCACAGCCCACACGCAGAGGCACACGTGTGTATGAATAACGGGCACACATGAACACGACGAAACCGAAGCCCCACGAGACAACGCTCATTACCACCACGACAACAACCACACAGGAGCGTTCATTCTCTGCCACACACTCTCCTAAACGCCGTGGACTCATGTGCCCCCTTCACTCCCACAGCAGCTCTGAAAGGGGGAGCTGGGGGTGCCATGCCGTTTGTATTTCCCGGTGAGGAGAGGCACAGAGACAGACAGAGCCAGGTCAGAGTAGTAAGGACTCACGCTGGGATCCCAGCCCCGTCTGTGCTCAGTCCTGACACCTAACCGACTCCCCCACGTTTTGTAATGAAATCCAATCGGTCCTAGTCTTGTTCAACGGCTGCACTCACAGCAGGTTCGCTGCCCGCTAATGGTCACACCGGCAGCTGTGAAACCGCTTCGGGACCCTGGCTGTCTTCCAGCTCTGGGGTCCTCAGGGGCTCCATTCACAATGGAGATCAGACCGTTACCTGTCCTAAAGGAGCTAGATGAATCTAGCCCTGACCGGTGTGGCTCAGTGGATAGAGCTCTGCCTGCGGACTGAAGGGTCCCGGGTTCGATTCCGGTCAAGGGCATGTACCTTGGTTGTGGGCACATCCTCAGTGGGAGGTGTGCAGGAGGCAGCTGATCGATGTTTCTCTCTCATCGATGTTTCTAACTCTCTATCCCTCTCCCTTCCTCTGTGTAAATCAATAAAAATATATATTTTTAAATAGATGAATCTAGATAGTTTGATCTCTGAGTAAATTTCTAAATGTCAGGCTAAGAATACCACTTTGGCAGTATCAACAGCAAAAGAGAAAGATTAACCGGTTTCCTTACGGGGAAATGAGCGCCCACCCTCCTCCCGCTCAGGAACGCTAACGTCCTGTGAGTGCTCGCACCTCACTAAGTTTCCGGTGTAAATTCTGGAACTCGCTGAGCCTTCTGGGGACCGTCCAGTTCTTAGTTTCAACTCCTCCAACGTCCTGTAAGCTGACCATGACGAAGTAACAGGGCATCTGCTCCCCATTCTCTTCCGTGACCTTGGGAAACAAAACAAAACAGACACAATAACAACCAAAAGCATGGGGAGCCAGTGGCAGCAAGATTTTACATGTCCCCAAGCCTCCCCTCCCTCCGTGAAGACCCCTGCACAGCCCCTGAGACCGTGACTCTGGTGGACTCTCCCCTGGCAATCAGGATGGTTTATGGCACACCTGACCTCAGTACACGGAAATGACCCGGGAGGGCCTCACCTAATCACGTGACCTTTCAAAGCAGAGAGCTCTCCCTGGCCAGAGGGAGAAGAGGAGTCACAGAGGCGGACTGGAGACACAGGACGGAGTGTGCTGCCAGCCTCAGGACGGAGAGGGGCCCGAGGGGAGGATCTGGGAGCACGTCCAGGAACGAGGAACCACCCCCAGCTGACAGCCCAAACAGAGAGCTCAGCTCCACAACCTCAGGAAACCAATTCTGCCAACAACCTGAATGAACCTGGAAGAGATTTCCCCCCAGAGTCTCTAGACAAGAGCTCAGTCTGGCTGACACCTCGATTTCAGCTTTCTGACACAACTAGAGGCCGGGAGCGTGAATTCGTGCATGGCTGGGATCCCTCAGCCTAAATGCCAATTGGATCTATCGGGGCCTTCTTGCCCAGTCCTGATCTGGGCTGATCGGGGCTGGTCGGCCAGGGGGAGGGACTGCTGGAGGTTAGCTGGCTATGCCAGGTTGGCTGTGGGACTTCATTGACCACCAGGGGGCAGCTTCTGCAATGGAATGTCTGCCCCCTGGTGGTCAGTATGCGCCATAGCGACCGGTTGTTCGGTTGTTTGGTCATTTGGTTGCTTAGACTTTTATATATATAGATGACCAGAGAACCAGCCATAACGTGCTGGACTGTGGGCCCATGGCATTGTGATCTAAGAAGTGGGTGCTTTTTTTTTTTTTTTAAGCTATGAAATTGGTGATAATTTTGCTCTACAGCAAAAGAAAACTAACATGGCAGACTTACCATTCTGTGTTTCCTTGAAAAATCAAATCAACAGCAAGCAAACAGGTGTGAAATATGAGGGTTTCCCCAGTTTAATTTCAGGATTCAACAAACCATGCTTTCTACTTTCATGAAATTTTACATCGGAAGGCATACTATCCTTTACCTCCCAATTTAGATAATTCACTAGCACATATATTCATACAGATACACACATGCACCTCAACCTATTCACAATAGCCCACTATTATTATTATTTTTAAAATATGTTTTTATTTATTTCAGAGAGAGGAAGGTACAGAAACATCCATGATGAGAGGGAACCACTGATCAGCTGCCTCCTGCACACCCCACACTGGGATCGGGTCTGCAACCCGGGCCTGTGCCCTGACCAGGAATCAAATGGTCTGGTTCCTGCTCGACTGTCTGATGCTCAACTACCCGGGCCACGCCGACCAGGCAGAGGCCACTGTTACTTTTAATGCAAATTGGTAACGGGAGAAACAAAAGAAAATACATCGAATTTAAGCTTGAATAGGTAGTGAGTCAAATTAGAGAGAAGGAGCCCGTAAGAAAAGCACAGAAGAGAAGTGTGAGCCAGACTGAGCACACGCTGAGCCCCGGGGGGCAGGACTGCTATCCGCTGTAAGAACAGGGGGAGCGGGGCCCGACGGGGTCTCTGACGGTCCTAGCATCACACATCTACAGTGGGGGGTCCAGCCTCAGGCCCGGGAGTCTGGAGCAGGTAAACACCGACACGTTCCCGTGGGGCTGCTGGTGACGGCAGTGAGGGGCCCGCCGGGCGCATTCTATTCCCGCTGCAGGGACCCCGGTGCCGCAGCAAGCTCCCGGGTGAGCCGAGGACGGGGCGAAGCGCCTCGTGGGAGTTCTCCCTTCCCCCTCCCTCCCCAGCATTTCCTCTGGAAGGTGACCGTAACACACTGAAATGTCAGAGGCAGCTCTAAGGCAAACCTGTTGAGGTGACAGAATTTGTGTTCTTCCCCTCCACTGGCTTCCTCTGCCATTTTTTAACATTAAATACACCTGACTTCACCCTAAAGCTAACTCTATCTACAATTATCAAGGGTTTCTTTTTAATGCTCACCCGGGAATATACTTAGAGGAAGGGAGAGAAAGACAGAGACAGAAAGAGACAGAGAGACAGAGAGAAACACTGATCAACTGCCTTCTACATGTGCCTCCACTGGGGATCAATCCCACAACTCGGGTATGTGTCCTGACCAAGAATCAAACCAGCATTGTCCTGTGTAACCTACTGGCCATGCACCAAGGCTGACATTTCCATACAGTATTTCAAGGTTGGGTGCAGTCTTCCCTGATCTACTGCCCCCATAAAGGCATCCTACCCTGCAGTTTACCTTACTTAACAAGAGTGCCGATGAGACCAGAGACAGACGAGGCTCTCAGGGAAGGTGTGTGCTTTCAGGGTGGCTCTCGGAGAACACGCTTTGTTTCGTTCTCTAATCTAGAGAATACCTTAAGGTTGTGACTCTTAAGCCTCCTCACCCCCCCCCCACCACCACCTCCCTCCCCCCACCATCATCCAAGCCACTGGGATGATGGGGAAGGCAGGGATCAACAAGATAAGCTGGGCAGATAGGTCCTGGCAAATCTAAGGCGCTGAGTATTTGACAAGCCGCTGGGAACAATGATGGGGGAAAACATGAACTCTCTTACTCAGGAGAGTTACTCTGTGGTGGACCTGACCTCTAGGTCCCGGCAGACAGGAAGGAAGAAGCTGTCGACACTAACAACGTAAGTGCCTATAAGCATCTTTCTCTTAAATGAATTTATTTCTTTAGGCAAAATAAAAGGGATACAGCATATGCTAAAACAGATTACTCCATCTCATCAGAGAATAGCAAAATGTTTTCTAACTCAAAAGATGGAATATTTTACCAAAGGTTTTACAGCGACTGACGTTGGCACAACTGAGGTCAGAAGGATGGAACGACCAGAAACACTTAAATTTAAAAACTTTCACCTCCAAATTCCAAACAGTGCTTTCCATTTTATTTCAGCCTCCAGGGGGGAAAGAAAATGGTCATTGAAAGACATTAGCTGCTCCAGTGTGGAGTCTCTTACAACCCAGCGAACAAGGACAACGCTCTGTCTGCAGTGGGCACAGCAGGTCTCCACCGGCCGCCAGGTGGCGCTCCCGCCACGGGAACCAGAGTGAAACGGGGGGGGGGGGGGGTAGGGGGGGGGGGGGAGTAGGACAAACGCAGTCTAGGAGAGTAAATACAAGATTTCCACCTCGACCTTCATTCTCCACAGTAAAATCTTTTCTTGAGAAGCCCAACTTTCGAAATAAGCTGGAGCAGAAGCAGTGCCACCCACCTCTCCGCTGGCGACGGAGGCCCTCCACAGGCCCAGGTTCTCGCACCACCAGTCCGTCCGCGCCAGGTGCAGCTGGAGGTCTGTGCGCTCCTTCTCGGTCAGGATTATCTCCTCCTTCAACTTGGAAACAATCTGCCACGGGGAACACATCCTGGGGGTTAGAGAGCTACTCAAAACGCTGTTCCGTTTTTAAAAAGTAGCAGGGTACAAAATCAACACGCACAAAAATCAGTTGCATTTCTATACGCTAATAACAGATAATCCAAAAAGGAAATTAAGAAAACAATTCCATTACAACAGCATAAAAACAATAAAATACATGGGATGAACTTAAACAAGAAGGTGAAACAGTTTTACAATAAAAACTACAGAACACTGATGAAAGGAATTAAATGTAAACAAATGGAAAGATAGCCCATGACCATGGACTGGAAGACGAGAGATTACTAAGATGCAATACTACCCAAAGTTATCTACAGATGCAACGCAATCCCTGTCTAAATCGCAATGATTTTTTTGCACAAACAGAAAAATTCATCCTATAATCAATCTATGTGGAATCTCATGGGAGACTGAATAGGACAGACAACCTAGGAAGAAAAGAACAAGATGGAAAACTCACACTTCCCAATTGCAACAACTACAACCAAAGCACACTAATCAAAGCAATTTGTACTGAAATAAAGACAGACATATAGACCAATGGAATAGAAAAAAAAGCAAGGGAGTAAACCTTCACTTATATGGTCAAATGATATTTGACAAGGGTGCCAAGACTATTCAATGGGAAAAAGACAACCTTTCCAACAAATGATGCCCAAAAAATGGGATATCACATGAAGTTAGACCCTTACCTAACACCAGATACTACAATTAGCTCAAAAATCTAAACATAAAGTTAAAACTATAAAACTCTTAGAAGAAAACACGGGGAAAATCTCCATAACTTTTAGTTGGTGATAATTTCTTGGCTGACACCAAAGGCACAGGCAACAAAAGAAAATATAGAAAATATTAGACTTCATAAAAATTGTAAACTCTTGGGCAAAGAACACTATTAACACAGTAAAAAGACAATCAACAGAATGGAAGAATATATTTGCAAATCACATATCTGACAGGGGATTAATATCCAGAACATATAGAGAACTCCTAAAACTCAACAACAACAAAATAACCTAATTAAAAAATGGGCAAAGGACTTAAATAAACATTTCTCCAAAGAAGATTATGAATGGCCAAAAAGTACATGAAAAGATACTCAGTATCACTAATCATTAGGGAAATGCAAAACAAAACCAGAGTAAGATACCACCTCACACCCATTAGGACTGTTATTATTAAAAACATGTACATACGTACACATACACACACACACACACACACACACACAACAGAAAATAACAAGTATTGGTCAGGATACAGAGAAATAAGATAAAATGGTACAGCAACTGTGGGACAGTATGGAGATTCCTCAAAAAATTAAAAAGCAAAATTAACATATATCCCAGCAATTTCAGCTCTGGGTATACATCCAAGACAACTGGAAGGAAAAAAGGATCTCAAAGAGCTATCTGCACACCATGATTATGGCAGCATTCGTCACAACAGCCCCAAGTGGAAGAAACAGTGTTAAGTGACAGATGGACAGATAAACAAAACACTGTACACTCACACAACGAAATACCACTTAGCTTTAAAAAGGAAGGAAATTCGGACACATAGTAATGTCTGAATGAACCTTGAAGACATTACGCTAAATGAAACAAGCCAGTCGCAGGAGGAAGAATAGTGTGACTCCACCGGTGAGGCACGCAGACCAGTTACACTCCTGACAGACAGGCCACAGGGTGGTGGCCGCGGCTGGGGAAGGAGCGGGGGGAGTGAGTGTTCAGTGGGTACAGAGCTGCAATTCCGCAAGAGGAAGCCAGTTCTAAAGCTGGACTGTAGTGACAGTTTCACAGCAATGTGAGTGTATTTCATGTTAACCTGTACATTGTAAAATGGTTAAAATGCTGACATTTAATGTCATGCGTATTTTACTACAATTAAAAAATAATAATTTTTTAAAAGTTGTTTACCATCTCCTTGGATCTCTTTTATGAGAAAACTGTAGTTTGAGCACAGCAGCTCTGCCCCCATGCCCTTCTCAATATGCTGTCCACAAGGACCCCCGCCTTCCCCGGAAACCCGCAGGAAGCCCCGGCGGGGCCATCAGCCTGCACTTTGCCGCCCGCATTTTGCCACAGGTCAGGGCTGGGACTATCTGCCTCATTTTCATCGGACTATGTTCTGGGTCCACAGTCGGCATGTTAGCTCCCTAAGAGCAGCTGGTAGATCCCATGTGTCATCGATTCTTCACAGTGCCCATCACAGCACCATTCATTCACTCACTCATCACTCCTGTCTCCGCGCACAGGCGCAGGCAGCGCCAGAGGTCAGGTGAGCAGTGGCAGGTGTCAGCGCACCTGTCAGAGGGCCCTGCTTGGTGGATCCCGGGGAGGCGTGACCCCAAGGCCGGCAGCCCCGCCTCCGGGGTGTGACGACTGCCAATCAGTGAGATGGTGTTTACAAATCCTGTTGGCTTTTAGCAAAATTCTGTATTGCAGAATTTGGTGAGGGGCTCTATATTTTACTTGCAGCATTTATAAGAAAGTTAAAAAAAAAAAGTACCGTATTTTTCGGCATATAAGACGACTTTTTAACCCAGGAAAATTTTCTCAAAAATCGGGGGTCGAAATCAAATCTGATGTTTTTTTCATTTTTATTTGGTGTGCGTTGGAAGAGGGGTAGTCTTATACGGCGACTGTATCCCAAACTCTGTATTTTATTTTATTTTATTTTATTTTATTTTATTTTATTTTTTTATTTTTATTTTTTTTAATTATTTTTTATTGATTTTTTGCAGTATAATAATAGTTCAAACTCTGTATTTTAACTGGAAACGTTGGGGGTCGTCTTATACGCCGGAAACTGCGGTAGATTGTCCTCGAGCAGTTGACTTGCAGAAATGACCTTGGTCCTACGGGCAAGCCAGTCCAGGGAACACTCACTCCCAGACGACAGTGGGGAAAGAAACCCAAATCACCCAAGAGTGAAAACAAGCACGCTTCTAATTCTTATCAGAAGCAAAATAATAGTAACAACAACAGACCTTACAATTCTTTTTAAAGAAACTGTGGCACTTCTCAGCACAAACTGAAAACTACGATTTATCAAATTTAAAAAATGGAAATGTTGAAAGACAACCTTGAAAGCGAAAGAGTTACCTTCTTGTCAGGTTTTGGTGCATTTTGAATAGAATTTAGAGCTTGCCTTTTATATTCAAGCTTCTCGTTTAGTTCTCGTAGTTTGTTTACAGCAAAACTGGCTTGCTCGTTAGTCTGGCTGGCGCCTTCATCCACAGCCTCCTCACCAGCCTCACCTCCCGGGCTCTGGAGGAGGAAGGCATGTATCACCGAGTCACACAGAGAGGGACTTTGCCGCAGTTCTTTCCCATCACACACGCACTACATCAGCACAACGCGCCGCCCGAGTGCGGGGCTCCACTAAGGAAAACATCTACCACACAAAGTCTAGAAACAGACTGCTTTTTCTCGGTAAGGTGAAAAGTTACAGTATTTGGAACCAAAGTAATTGCTGTTCAAAATTGCAATGAGAAAAACAAAACAAGAAAAGGGAAACATTTACTATCCAAGGGAAAGGATAATGATTCCACACCCTTCTTTCCCAAATGGTTCGCCCAAGGGAGTGTGCATGGAACAAGGGGAGGCAGCAGTTACGTTCCCAGCTCAACCGCAATGCCCGTGCCTCATCCTGGACAAAGGCACAGGTCTGGATTCCTCTTGGGGTCCTAAGAATATTATGGAAAAACTCATGCAAGTCTCTTTAAAATGAAATTTCCAAATGCCTCCTAGCAAAAGTACTTCCTGCATACACTCTGTTCAGTCCTTCTCTTGAAGATGTATTTTAGAAATCATTGTGTTGATTATTTTCTAGTAAAATGGTTAGCACTTGAAAGTGACTTAAAGTTCACAGAGAACTATATAACTTGGAATACTCTGGCCAGACGACTAAGGTCCTGTTAACTAGATTCATGAGCAGCAGCAGCAGCAGCAGCACACTGAAAAGCACTGCAGAGAACTCTCTTCAGGTTTATTTACTCCTTAACTTTCTTCCAGAGTTTTTCCTTCTAACTATTTTGAGTTGTAACAGGGTATTAAATTTTTTTCAAAGAAAAATAAGCTATTATAATCATAGCAAGCCAAGCTGCTTTCCTTTATGTAGCTTCTCTCTAATCCTGTCCACAGTATATCTATTATGACATAATTTTACACCTGCACACACCTGACTGGGTATTCTGCCTTTTTCCCATAACATATTTTGAGGGCATTACAGTCTTCAAAATTAAAATTTATGTCCGCGTGGTATTTTATGAATTGAAATTCAGCTGAGCCAGATGCTACTGCTGCTCCTCTATGAGTTAATTTTGCACTTTTGCTCTCCCAGATGTATTAAACTCCACTGTGCATCAACTTTTTTCTCATTTTTAGCTATGTTCTAGGATAAATTTGTAGATACATTTGATTATTGAAACCAAGAGTAGGAACTATCAAAACATCAGTAATACATAATACCTCCCCCCCCTTTGAATCCTAGGTGAAGTTGGACATTTTTTAATGTTTTATTTACTATTACTTTTCTTATCAAGTGTCAGTTAAGGTTCTTATTCAAATTATCTGTTGGGTACTAATGTTTTTATTCATTTGAATAACTTCATTTGCATATTAACCATTTTAACTTTTAGGTAGAGAGAGAGCACAGTTAAAACCAACTGGCCGGTCCTAGCCAGTTTGGCTCAGTGGACAGTGTTGGTCGTGGACTGAAGAGTCACAGGTTTGATTCTAGTCAAGAGCAAGCACCTTGGCTGCAGAATCAATTCCTGGTCCTGGCCAGGGTGTGTGAGGGAGTCAACCAATTTATGTCTCTTTCACATCAATGTCTCTGTCTCTCTCTGTCTCCCCCCCTGCCCCCCCCCCGCGCCCCCCCCCCCCACCCCCCGGTTTCTTGAAAAATATTCTTGGGTGAGGATTAACAAACAAACAAAAAGCCACACGGCCTGTCTTATAAAGAAGATGCAATGAGTTTTATGAGTTTTAGACCAAAGAGCTTCGTGGCTTTGTACACCGAAAATGTAAATAACCAAGTAACAAAACTTTTTTTAAAAAGCCTGGCCCGGCAAGTGTGGCGCAGTGGTTGGGCATCCACCTGTGACCGGTTGGCCATGGCTCACAGGCGGACATTCGGTCAGGGCACATGCCGATCCCAGTCATGCTCCCCAGTAGCGGGCCATGTAGGAGGCAGCCGACCAGTGACCCTCTCATTGATGTCTCTCTCTTTCTCCCTCTCTAATCAAGAAAAACATTTTTTTTAAAAGAGCCTGAATGAATGAATTTAACCACAGTTCAGGGATGCCAGATCCTGATACTATCAAGCACAAGCACTTGATCCTCAGGGCTTGAGATACAGTGAACTGGGAAGAAAGAATCCCAGATAAATGATAACCTTTCTATGTAAGAAGCCTCTAAAACACATTTTTTCTCTGTCCCTTCACAAAACTTAAAACTCAAGGATAACAGAAGTCACTGATAGTGAATGGCTAGCCGCTGGGGCTAACCAGAACGACCCGGTACGCTAACTGAAACCAGACTTTAAGGATGGAGAGCCAGGTTCCTTTCAGAACATCTTCATTCCCCCTGATTTTTTTAACTCCAAAATATTTCCCACGACTCCTCTCACATTCTCTTCCTCTCCTTACGTTTTCCCATCCTTTGTCTCAAATGGCCCCCCTCACAGATCTCCAGCAGTCAAACCAGGGTGCGTGGCAGGCAGGCACAAGGCGGGGAGGTCTCTGACACACTGTTGGAAGATGGTGGCCAGTTGGGCAGAAGGACAAAGACAGACACGTGGGAGGCCACAAGCAATGTGGTCATCCAACTTCAAGTTCTACTGAAATAAAAGATGGAGGTGCACCCCAAATCTGGCTCATTCGATACGTGCTCACCTAATCATACTCCGAGTCTGCGCACTGAGAAGGAAGCAGAAAGTCGAAAGGGACTCACCGCTTCGTCCCTGTTAGAAGTCACCGGTGAGGCCTGTGTTTCCTCCTCTCGTGTCGTCATTTTCTCATACAGGTCACTGACGATAAACGAGGGGTAATACCTGTCCTTCAGGGCCTCACACACATCTCCCTGGATTTTGCAGAACACGTCAATACCTTTATTTCCCACAAGGCACTGCTGGATCTCTTTGTAAAGGGATTTCTCCACAGAGATTTCTTTGCTCTCCACAAAGAAATTCTGGTAAATTTCACCAACTAACTGCGGGATTTCATTCTGAAAAGACAGGAAGGTAAGAAATATCACCTCTGAGAATTGATCTCTTCTGCCTTCTCTGTGCTTTAAAGGGGGAAGGGGACACTGAGCATGCACACTGGTGGCCAGCGTGGACCCAAGGCTTTGTGCACACTCAGAGCCACGGGGTGTCAGACACTGAACACAACAGCCGTTCCTTAAGATGAACACTTCATGTTGAACAGTTAACAGGTGGCATTCAATTCCAGCAACACTCATGTAAAGTGAAAATGAGTAATTTAATGTACACAGTGCTCTTTGTGCATCTTTTAATAAGCCGCACAAAATGTATGTGTGTATATATATATACACACACACACACATATATATAGTACATACTGTTAAGTATATTTATAGTTATATCCATACATATATATTTCATATTCTTGAATTTAATTCTTAGATATATATTGAGAAATTGCCAACTACAAAACACAATGTTTATTGTTGGGCTTTTCACTGTAACCAAAATATGTTCTGTGTTCCTTACCTCAATCATATTTTAAATAAAATAGAAAACAATCAGTAGTATAAAATATGCACATTTTATTAAAAAATAACAAGGTTATAAGGTTGAATTTTAGGTGACAAGACCAAATTTATTATAACAGCAATGTGGGTATACACATGCCGTTATATAATGTGTCAAAAAGGAAGTGCCTGAAACTAAATTCATTAGTTTGGTACTTTACAAATCCTTTTTTCCCCTTTGATTACACATTCAAAAACATGTTTTGTTAAAAAAAAAAAAAGAGCTAAATTTTATTTACCATTATGGGCTAAAACATAATGCCAGTATTATGTTTGGTTAAAATTTTCTTTTCATGTATTCTTAGCTTACAGTTTCACTAAGCAACACAGACACACTGCCTAGCATGCAAGTTTTTATCAGCTGCTGATTAATATGCCTTAGTCTGAATATACCTTATTAGCATTCTTTAAGTACTCCACAGACTCCCAGAAGCCAATCAGAGCTCTCTTGTCCATTCTCTCCATGTACATCCGGAAGTGCTCTCGGTAGAAAGTATTGGCCAAGATATCTTCAAATTGAAGAATCTATTAAGAGAATTTAAGAAAAAGCTCTTAAAAACAAAATTTTAAATATCAGTTTGCTTTAACTTCCAATGGATTAATTAATTCAGGGGGATAAAAATGCCTCACTGTTTTAAGATCATAGTCAATGTAATGTAGTCAATGTAGTACTTCTATCGCCCTCTTAAATTTTAAATAGTAAAAGTTTACTGAATATTCAAAAATGCACATATTCAATAAATACCAAATTTCTTTTAATCATTCACTCATTCAGCACAAAATCTATTTGGCATCAACTCTGTTATCAGGCACACTTGTAGGAAATGAAATAGACATAACCCTGCCCTATTGGATGTACTACTGAAAGCAACAGATGCCAATAACAGAAAAATTCAAGATAAATGTATTAAAGACCAGGAAGCCAGAGTGTAATAATCTGGTGTTTTTGCTTTCCATCCTATTTTTATATAGCTGAGCAAATCTACAAATTATTTTATACTTTGCCTTTTTTGTTTAGAGCATTACATTCATTTATAACTATTTTACATAAGTATCATTTAACTAATCATAATATTTCATTGTATGGATATACCAAATTACCCCTTTATTATTCTGCATGCTTACAGTAAAAAAAAAAAAAGCATTAGTTGAAGACTTGGTGAAAACGATCATAAGCATGGACTGATATAAGAAAGCAAATGACTTCTTTATAATTCATAACTCAATGAACTAGGAGAAATGCCCCAAATTAATTTAGAAGGAATTTAAGTCCCATATTCTTGGTTCTTAATGAGATTTTTTAAATGGCATCTAAGTATAACTCAAATGCAATGAAAACATTTTAAGATTCTTAATACTGTGACAATATTTTCAGCAATGTTATTTTCAGCAGTGCGTGTGGTCAATGAATACTCGACTCTTCTGCCCACAGTGACCCCCAATCTGTCCTGTGGGCAAAAAGGGACATTTTTTCCTACCAACTTCTGGTAACTAATTAAAAAGCTGGCCATCCCTTGCTACAGATCACTAACAGTTAGTTCCCACAAACGCTCCAGACCATTAGTGTTCAGTTGACTCACTCTGGGAGACCGTAGCACGTCGTTTCACTTTGGGGAAGCCATACTGGCGATCACTCTGAGGTACAAATCCTGGCTGTCCATGCTCCTGAGAGGTTAGAAGGAACCCACAGCACCTGTGGCTCCGGAGGACAGACAGGCCACTCAGAGAGCCACTGATTTGTAATAAGGGAGGAGGGGAGCAGGAAGCACATTCCAAGGAAGGCTTCCCAGCATAAGTTCACTCAGATCAAATGATGCCCCAGCTGGATACAAATTTCACATATTTGCAAAATTAAGTCCAAAAATTCTAAACTATTCCACTGTTAGATTTAATTCTTTCTATGTTCAGTCCCCGAAGAGCAAATACATCCACATACACTAGTATATCTCAAGTAGGGTTACTAAGACATCTTGTTGCCGTCTCTGGAGACCCGCATGAGCATTTCGCCGTGTGGCACCCACACCACCTCGGTTTGCGCCCTGCCTCTGCCACTTCCTGGCCCAGGAGCCTGTCACTCCACCACTCGGGGCCTCCGTACCCTCATCTGTAGGACGAGGACAGCACCGCCTACTTGATGAGTTGCTGTGAGACATAACAGCTGCTGTGTATCGCAACCGACAACAAAAACTCATCAGAGAAAGCCTGAACCAGGATCTCGGCTAAGACAGACAGACAATGATGGGGGGCAAAAAACAAGGCAGCCAAGAGGCCATTTCTAGGTGAGTGAGCGGGGGTGACAGAGTTAGACCAGTGGGGTGGAGGGTTACAAAGAGCACCAGGGAGCTCTTGTGGAGGACAAAGACACCGGCTACCTTAACTGTGATGATAATTTCCTGAGTATAAACATATGTCAAAATTTCTTTGTATGCACTTTAAATAAAAGTGTATGCCATTATACCTGAATAAAGCTGTTTTTAAAAATGAGCATTCCATTAAGCCTTGTTAACAGAATCGCAGATAAACAACGTACAAAGTGTTTATACTAAGGACATAGGAGTACTTTTCTATCTATAGATTGCTGGATTTGATTTGCCAGAATATTGGTAAGGAATTTTCTATTTTCTATTAGGGTCATGATGGATATTGGTTAGCAGTTTGGGCTTTTTTCTTCTTCTTATAACGTTTTTCCCCTCCACTTATTAAACAGGTGTAAAGATTGATTTTATCTCTGCCTGAAAATGGTCAACAGAATTCACTAGTGAAATGACGAGCCTGAAGTTTTCTTTGTGGAGGGTTTTAAATTATGCTCCTCTATGCTGAAACTGGTTTGACTCAGTGGATAGAGCGTCGGCCTGCAGACTGAAAGGTCCCAGGTTCGATTCTGGTCAAGGGCATGTACCTTGGTTGCGGGCACATACCCAGAAGGGGGTGTGCAGGAGGCAGCTGATCGGTGTTTCTCTCTCATCGATGTTTCTGGCTTTCTATTCCTCTCCCTTCCTCTCTGTAAAAAGTCAATGAAATATATATATATATATATTTTAAATTATGCTCCTCTAGGATTGTGGGAGGGGAAGGGATGATGGGGAAACTCACACAGGCGTGTGTACACACATACATATATCCACCCCATGCCCTTTCCCAGAGGTCAATGACACCAGGTAATACAGCTCTTCACTCATAAAAGCAAACATGTGAGTCTATATTCTGGAACATACGCCTTATGGTAAATACCAGGAAGTTAAAAGGCTGTATCTCTGATTCCACCAGTGTTCCTAACAAACCTGAAATGGCCCAAACCGGAAACTGAAAGTCCTACCTTCTGGCTCTGAGCCCCTTCCCCCTCGTCCAGGGCCCCGTCCTCTTGCTGGTCGTAGTCGGGGCCGCCCAGCACCCGGATTCTCTTCTCGCACTGCTTCTTCGCCACCGTCAGCTGGTTGATGTACCTTTTCATGTTCCTGGCCCTCAGGAGGTCGGCTTTCATGGCCGCGGTCTCTTTCCCTGGAAGGGGCGGGGTGGACAGCGCCCGGTCAGAGCACAAGGGGAGGGAACGCAGCGACTCTGCACCGGGTCCTGCAGGTGCGGGGCATTGTGAACCGGGGCAGGCACTGAAGGACAGGATCGGGCAGGGCAGAACAGGATGCAATTCACGCTACACCTGCTCTTACTCTCAATAGAAATAGCATTAATTTTTTAACGTATTTTATTGATTTTTCACAGAGACGAAAGGAGAGGGATGGAAAGCCAGAAACATCGATGATCTTATATGCATACTAGAGGCCCGGTGCACGGATTTGTGCACTGGTGGGGTCCCTTGGCCTGGCCTGTGGGGATCAGGCCAAAACTGGCTCTCTGACATCTCTCAAGGGTCCTGGATTGCGAGAGGGCGCAGGCCAAGCCAAGGGACCCTGCTGGTGCACGAATCTGTGCACCGGGCTTCTAGTTAATTATAAATGTTCACTGTTTTTTCTCCTAGATTGTCTACATTCTACTGAGGTCAAAGCAAAAGGAAATGGATTCATTTGGGTTCATCTGCTGCAAAGGACACCTGCATAAGACACCAGGGTAACCCTGCTACAGACATTGGCTCTAAGGACATCCCAGCAGACCTGTGACCAACGCCATAGAGCTGCCTGTTGTAGTGCCTTCTACCCATGATGCAGTTCTTCCTGAAGCAAGTGGAGGGCTTGCAGCGAGACAAAAACACCAGGCACAACTGTCAGCTACTATCTCTAATGAGGCAAAGGAGGCTGATAACTTACAGCCCAAGCCAGCGACTCCAGCAATAGCACAAGTGTAAGTGGATGGAAATGCCACCCCTATAGTTTCCAGGTATTAAAAAATGTCAATAGCAAAATATTTCTCCTTTCTTATAACACCTCTCAAATGCCAATACATACACTACCAACAGCACCTCCTCGGGCTGGGTGAGAATTCCCTTGCTGACAGCAGGGTTTCTCACCCCCGGGTGTAACTGGCAGGGGCTGGGCACTGCAGGGCGTGTGGCAGCACCCCTGGGCTCTGCCACTAGGTGCCAGTAGTGTCCTTTCTCCCAGGCGTGACAACCAACAATGTCCCCTGATACAGTACCGCACACCACTGAGAAGTACAACCTCTGGTGCGGAAGGACACAGGCCATACCTACCCCGCCCCAGCTGCTTAGGTCCTCACACACCCCAGGCCATCAGGAAGGACTGAGGGGACTTCCTCCTGCAGGAGCCTCCACCCCTCCCTGTCTCCACTCCGACAGGTTAACAAGCCTGTGGATCCTTCTTAAACTTGTGTACAAGTGGAGGTGCAGGAAACGGTGTGCACTGACTTAGGCACCAGGCCAGGTTCTAGATGACAAACGGGCTTGACCGCTGGACAGCAGTTCTCAGCAGTTACTAATCGTCACCCACGTCTTCAAGTTACCTGAAGACCACCTCCAAGGCTGGCCAGGAAGGACAAGACTTCCCTTGCTTCTCAACTTGAGGCCGGTAGGTTCTTTTTTCTTGAAAAAAAAAGGGGGGGGGGATTCTTGCCACACCAAACACTTGAAATTCCCTAAGTGTCACTGCACATCTGTGGAAAGCACATGTGAGGAGTCAGGAAAAAGGACAGCGGGAGCAGATGGCGGAACCACACATGATGGAAAAAACACAGTGCTCCATCAGACAGCACACCTTCTATTCCTTCCTTCAGCTGGAGCTAGCACTGCCTCTGGCCAAGGCCCCCGACGTGTGCAATACACTTCCCCGCACATTAAGTTACCAGGGGAGCCCTGCTCCCTAAGAGAACCAGCTTCCAGCCCAGACCTGGGGTCCAGATCACCTGTCATTTGTGAGCTTGGCTCTCGTGCATCTGCTGTGTGAACGAGCAGTGCGCTGGGAGGAGTCCAGGACTGAAAACCGGAGACCTGGGTTCGAGACCCAGATCTGCGTGCGGCCTAACTGGTAGTTTCTAGTCACACAGTAGAGAGCTGAACATCTCTGGACCTGAGCTGTATTTGTATAAATGCAGGTGTTAGAATCTGTGATGACTGAAGTTTTCCTGGGGGACTGAGCTGACAGGAGAGTTGCCTATAAAATTACGAGACTACAGGGAGTTTAACAGAAGTGCCCCGCGTCTCCCAAGGGAGAGAATGAGGGGCAAAGCAGGGCGGTGGAAGGGACCTCAGGTACTGGAGGCGGCGGTTCTCACAGTGTGAGGGCCAGAAGGGAGAAACGCTGGCAAGGCCCCATAGCCGTGGCAGGGAACCAGCCTGCGGTGTTCTGCACGGTTAGCGCATTCATAAATCAGAAACACCATTGGTTGGAGCCAAGGTTGCAGGTTCGATTCCCGGTCAGGGCACATGCAAGAATCAACCAGTGAATAAATACACAAGTGAGTAGAACAAGTCTCTCTCTCAAATCAATAAATAAAAGTTAAAAAAATAAATTAGGAACTATTTTTATCAAATTATTGCAATGGTACAAAGTCAGATCACATCAAAGGATTAGAAAGCACCCTGAGTCGATTAGCTCCCCGCTTTCAGGCAAGGACGCCTTCAAATCCCAAACCGGACAATGACACCACATATCACAACAATAAACAGCCAAGGGGCATCACGACCAAAACTAACAAATGACCGGTTGCCATGAGCTGGCACTATCTCAGCCCGGGACAGTGGGCGGCAGCGGCGGCTGGAGCAAAGCAGCCCAGGTTCTGGGTGCCGGAGGGAAGCCAGTGCCGGAAGCCGGGAGAAGGAAGGCCTATTCTTGCATGAACCTTTGTGCATCGGGCCTCTAGTTATCTTTATAAAAATAATTCCTGATGGAAAGCATTACAGTTCTTATTAGTGAGTAACTGTGTGCGTGCGTGTGTGTGTGTGTGTGTGTGTATTCTACCTAATAAAAGAGTAATATGCAAATTGACCATACCTTTGCTACACCAAATAAACCATGCCCACAAGCCATGCCCACCAGCCAATCAGGAGTTATATGCAAATTAACACCCAACCAAGATGGCTGCTGCCTGTGGCAGGGTGATCCGCTGGGTTCCCAAGGCTGGGGAAAAAAGCCTTGGGGCGGGCTTGGACCGGGGCTGGAGCAGAGCTGACCAGCAATCAGCTGGATCGCAGAGCGACCACTGGCTGGGGTCCCAGCAATCAGTCAGATTGCAGGGCGATTGCTGGCTGGTGTCCTCTGGTGGAGGTCCCCTGCCCAAGGCCGAAAGCCTCGGCCAGAGGCTTTCGGCCTTGGGCAGGCCAGGGGTGAGCCGTCATTAGGACATCCCCTGAGGGCTCCCAGTATGTGAGAGGGCAGGTTGGGCTGAGGGACCTTCCACCCCCAGTGCACGAATTTCGTGCACTGAGCCCCTAGTATAATTATAAATATACACCTTTGATATATTCCAAAGTTCTTCCACAGCCCTACTATAGTGAATTCCAACCCTGTTTACGTATACCCTAAAGTCTCCCTCTCCCTAAAGCCATCCACCCTTTCCCGCAGCACTTCCAAGGGTGTGCTATTTCTGACAGCAGTCTCAAGCAGCCTCAGGTTGCATCATGTCCCCTGCTGTAGTCGACTGGGTAAATATTACTCTGGGTCACCTTAACTATTCTTGATAACATTTCAGGATTCAGAATGGCAGAAAAGAAAGCTTAAAAGGAGCTGCAATACTGGGCTTATGCATAGCACAATGCAGGAGAAAGTCAGCATATGTCCCTTTACCACTAGAATTCCTACACTTGCCAGTGTTTTAGCCCGTTCAGGAGACAACAGCCAAACCCCAGACTGGGCGGCTATCTCTACAGTCCCGGAGGCTGGGATGCGAGACGAGGGTGCTGGCGGGTTCTGGTGAGGGCCCTCCAGGAAGCGGTAGCAGATGGCCACCTTCCTTCTGTGTCCGCAGCATGTGGAGAAGTTAGGGTCCCTCTGGAGACTCTTACTGTAACAGAGCACTACCCCACCCACGAGGGCCCCACCCCATGAAGTTGGCACCTCCAAAAAGCCTCGCCTCCTGCTACCATCATGTTTGGATGTCAGAATTTCAACACATGACCTTTGGGGAAACACAAACCTTCAGACCATAAAGACAGTAACTATAATAGACCATTTCTCAATGATGCTGGCTGTTGTAATCCTATATAACAAGAGGCTGATAAGGTCATATTGGTAATACCTTAATGAATAAAAATAAATAAAAATAGATAGATAGATAGATAGATAGATAGATGGCTAATATGCCGATGGACCGGCGAACAACTGGTCACTATGATGCATACTGACCACCGGGAAGCAAATATTCAATGCAGGAGCTGCTCCCTGTTGGAGGAATGCTGCTCAGCCAGAAGCCCTGAGCTGGGCTCACAGTTGGCGAGTGCAATGATGGTGGCAGGGAGCGGGCCTAAGCCAGCAGTCGGACATCCCCCAAGGGCTCCCAGCCTGCAGGAGGGTGCATGCCAGGCTGAGGGATTCCCCCCGACGTGCACAGATTTTGTGCACTGGGCCTCTAGTTATATGTGAAAAGTGGAGAGTGGTGCTGGGGCGCAAACCTGAACACATCAGGGGCTCTGCATCAGAGTGTGGTTCAGGGTGAGTGGCACCAGCATTGCTGGGGGACGGAAGTGACGCACTCTGGGGGCCGCTCAGATCCACAGAGGGGTGCAGTCCGGGTGGGACCAGTGTGCATTTTAACCAGCCCTCCAGAAGACTGACGCATGAGATGCTTGAGAACCCCGGCTCTCCAGGAGTAAGTCAAAACACCTTAGGATAGCCTTTCAAGCCTCATCTCTCCATTGCACACCAAGCAGCAGCTCAGTGTCTCGCCTGACACAACCCACGCACAGGAGGCTGTTCCTCAACTGCCCTCTTCACCTGTGCACGTGTGCCCGCCACCCACACCCACCGGGCCAGCCCAGAGGGCACGAGGGCCACTCCACCTGCTGAGGCAACCATTCCTCTCCAGGGAAAGCCTTTCCCCACCTCTGTCCAGGCGGGCCACTGCCCCCACATCCGCCACTACAGACTGACCGTGCCGCTCCTCTGCATTCCCACACTGCACTGTAACGTGCGTGCGCCTGTCCCCTCATCAGACGTGATCTCCTTAAGGCCGGGACAGTTCGAGTCACTGCACAGCTGTACCCACACATGTGGCTGTGTTTGCTGGATGGCTGGGGACCTACCCCTGGTGACTCAGATACCTTCCAGAGCATTCTCCCCTGACACAAGGACCCTAAGAGGCCTCAAGTGCTCCTGCCGTTCCACTCCCTGTCAGCCACTCGAGCCATGTGGCCTTTCTTTGTTCTCAGCGCACCCCTGCTGTTCCTCCCGCCTCCTGCTCTTGGCACGTTCTGTTTCTTCTTCTTGGAACGCTACCCTCCTCTCTGTATCACGCTGCTGAGAGAAGTCCTACTTCTCCTTTGCATTTTATCTCAAATGTCTCTTCTCTGACCACAACCCCTTCCCTGACACTGGGCAGATGAGAGAGCACCTGAGCACATGACAGGTAACGACAGAACATGTCAGAGAAGGAATGAGCAAGGGCAGCCCCGAGGTCCCTGATGCACAGGGATGGATGGGGAGGCCATTCCCAGAGACCAGAAGCTAGAGGATGAGGAGTTGTGTGGGCCTCTGATTTGGACAATCTCTCTTGGCAGCAGAGTGAGCTGGCCACTTCTTCAAGGTCTCAGAGGGGACACAGTCGGGAAATTCCTCCCAGCCTGTTTCTGCCATTTCTTTAAGTCCTCAAAGTATTTTCACAGTTTTTTCATTTCTTAATCATCAATGATTATGATTGAAAAAGACACGTCAGGAACATCTTTAAGGCAGCCACAAAACTGTATTTATAGCATATCTATACCACATTCATAAGTAGAGTTCCCATCTCCAGGTTGAAATCTAAATATCCTCAGGAGGTCCCATCTGTTCGTTCTTGTTTAACCCTCCTGTTCCCCAGTCCCGGAGAAGGTGGAAATAAGGAGAAACGACATTGGAAGCGACACTGCATGCAACAGCGCACACAGCAGCTCTGCGCGGTCCCTGAGATGCCAAGGATCAGGCCCGCCTGTCTCCCCGGTTCAGGGGGCAGCCAGGCCGGCGGGGCTGGTGGCCAGAGGTTAGCATGCAGGCTGAGGCTCTTTTGTCTGATGGTATTTCTGGTCCCTAAAATGCAAAGATTTCCAAAAACAACTCAACAGATATATGTTGGGGAGCCGTTAATGCTAAAATTCAAATGTTCCTTAATGATTTCTACAGGGGGAAAAACACACATGTTTAGCTGGAAATAAATTAAAGGTCAATTTGAGGCGCAATGAGGCATAATGGCTAGCTGGACCAGTTTAGAGATATTCAACTAAAAGGACACGGGGGAGTGCCAAATTGGATCTTTATTTATGAAAGTATGTACACACACTTTAACAACAGTGAGGCAGCAGGTGGCATTATGAATCAGGGAAGTCATGTCAGGCCGCTGATGCACTGTTCTCCTCTAACAGTGGGGCTTCACTGGGACGCTAGCAGGGGAAGCTCTCGCGAGCCCAGGTCTCCTAATGCCTGTGTTGGCACTCATGCCTCAAACCCCAAACTTCCTCGCCAGCCTGCAGCCACGGGCAGGACAGAAACAGCTCAGACTCGAAGTTACGAAGTTACGAGCTCAGACTCCTTAACTGAATTTCTCTGGGAGCCACTTCCTTATTGTACAGTCAGCAGTGTACTGCCCTCATCTGATTCTTCCCCACACCCATCATTCACCAAGGAGCCAGTTCTCCTTCACAGTCTTCCTTACCGGCCCTTCCTTTTCGCCACCATTGTCCAAGCCCTAGGCCGCAATGCCTCGCCCAGACACCGCACCACCTCTGCTGTTTGGACTCCAGGAGGCTGTTCTGTCTGTTCGCTACCGGGCCATACTCACCTCGTGGTGTTCAGGAAACACTTCTGCATGAACGCGTTTGCCCATCTTCCTTACTGGGCTAAGGTGAGGAGTTATCTTATTAAGAATTCTCTCCCCATAGTCTAGATCTCCATTTCCTTTTCACACAGCTCCCGCCCTCTGCCAGTGACTCGGAGACAAGGCCCCAGCTCCCTGTGGCCTCTGCGTTTCTCGTGTCTGGCCCACTCTCCTTGCGCTTCCGGCGCTCTGCCCTCCACAGGGACCTGGGGGCGCCTGAGACAGCTGCGTAGAGTCTAGCGGACAAGATGGCAGCGTCTGCTGCCTCTCAGCTACCAACCAAACCTGCTCTGCATTCGGCCGGCAACATGTGCTCCAGCCTCCTGCATGAGAAGGGGCCCGGCCAGCACAGGCAGACCACTAGGCGGAGAGCCAGGGCCACACCCGTTACTCCTCAGGACCATGCCTGGGAAACGGCCTCTTCATTTCACACAAAACAAACAGGGAAAGTAAAAACAACATAAAACCCGTTTCTTTAAAAAACCTACAAGAGTAAAGGGGGACAGCAGGTATTCACAATTCAAATGCTTACCTAAAGGAGAAGGTTAAACCCCAACTGGTTTTGCTCAGTGGATAGAGCGTCGGCCTGGGAACTAAAGGGTCCCAGGTTCGATTCCGGTCAAGGGCATGTACCTTGGTTGTGGGCACATCCCCAGTAGGGGGCCTGCAGGAGGCAGCTGATAGATGTTTCTTTCTCATCGATGTTTCTCTCTCTCCCTCTCCCTTCCTCTCTGTAAAAAAATCAATAAAATGTATTTTTTTTTTTCATAGAAAAATAAAGGAGAAGGTTAAGTAAATTATGAAGCAGCAACTCGCTGGAGTCATTTAAATGAGCAAGATTATGTTTCAAGACAGAAATATGAATAAACATTAAGATTAAATTTGACTTGTGTGTCAAGAAGTATGAAGTCGTGTTTAGTTTAAAAACAGAACAAAATCACTACCTACCCCATGAACTTAATCTTTTAAGAATTATGACTAGAGATAAATGTTAGAAAGGAACTCAGAAATACAAAGAAAGGTTTCTGTTAGGATTAAATTACATTTACTTTTGCTAATGCTGTTATGCTAATACTGTAAGAAGTTGAACTATTTAAATGTCAGCCAGAGGAATGCTGGGACGTGGCCCAGCCCGGAGAGGGGAGTGCGGACCGGGGACAGGCCTTTGGCCCACGTGACTGAGAGAGCAAATCGGAGCTTACCCTTCTGCCTCTTCAGCTGCGGGAAGCTGCTAATGGTCGTGGCCTGGATTATCTCCACTACAATCTGATACCTGGTTTGAGAGAGAGAGAGAGAAAAGGTTGAATAGGAAGAAAATACCATCCTCGGGGATACTCTTGATCACACATGACATGGTGTGAGTCCTGCCCATGTACCAGGACAACCCTCCGACAGGGACTGAGCACCTACACCAGCCGGGTGGGACCCCAGGAGCTAGCAGTCTCCGAGACCCCGGCGTCGGAATGATGACCTTGCTCCACCCCCTCCCAGAGAGAAATCTGAAGTCACACTCAACGTCTCCCGCACTGGTGACAGCCTGCTGGTTCTTCCCCTGCACCTGCACTGTCCTATAAGGAGGCCATGAGCGAAGGTGAAGAATTATCTTATTCTAGGTGGCTATTTAGATTAATTAAATAAAAAATCAAGTTCCTTGGTTGCATTAGCCACATCCCAAGAGCTCCGTAGGCACGCGGGCTTGTATACTGGAGTCTGAACATGCCCACCACCACAGCAAGTTCTACTGGATGACGCATCCCGCCACCGGCACTCACAGCTGTCCTTGCCCTCCAGGCCCACTGCCCTCACTGTGCCTCACTGGGAGGAAAACTTCAGACCCACAGAGGAGAGCACCTGCAGTGGGACCACGTGCCAGCACTGCTTCCGCTCCCCAGCCTGGGTAATCCCAATGCACAAAGCTGACAACACCAGGTATGTGGATGCGTGACTAAGAACACCTTTTCTCAGGAAAAATACAAGCTCACTTCTAAGTGCTGAGTACACCCCTAGAGTTGTGGCAATGTGGAGCATATCCAGGTGGGCTTCTTGAACTCAAGCTCTAGGTCATTTCTGTGGGTACTGTCATTCCCTCTGCTCTTGACAATGGCCCTCTTATCCAACCCACCTCCTCCTCCTCCTCGCTGTACACCTGGGCCTCCGCATTAGAGTTCCATGCAGCCCTCCTCAAACCAGATCCCTTTCCAGACTTTTGCTCATGCTGTTTCCTTCTGGAAACCATCCCCCTACTCGTCCACTTGTCCAGATCTTACACGTAGTCCTTCTTCTCTCAAATGTTCCCCAACCCCCTAATTCACACAAGTATTTCTCTTCTCTGAAGTCCTAACTTACTTCTGCTCTAGAACAGTGCCTATTTAGGCGTTCTTTTATGTTGCCGATTTAGAGAGTCACATGTTCACAACAGCGCTGAGCAGAAAATGGGCGTGCCCAGTCCTTTCACTCCTGGGCCTGACACTTCTTTAAAAGATGGTGACACATCTGAGCCCAAGACAAAGCTGTGGCTTTGTGTGTAATGGAAGACATGCTACCTTTTTTCTCTCCAACTTTACCACGAACCTCTGAAGGCGAACTGTGTCTCGTATTCTCCCACAGAACCAAGCCTGGCGCTAACCATATGGTAAGCACTCGGTCAATAGCAGTGAGGGCTCTGGACTCAATGTCTGTGTACCCCCAAAAATTCATGTGTTGAATCCTAATCTCCACTGAGATGCTATCTGGAGTTGGAGATTGCTATCTGGGAGATAACAAGGTCATGAGCGTGGTGTCTGCATAAATGAGACCCCGGAGAGCTCACTTTCCACCCAGGGAGACCACAGTGAGAGTGGGCCTTCCCCAGACACCCAATCCGCCGGGTCCTTGACCTTAGACTTGCCAGCTTCCAGAACCATGAGAAGCAAGTGCTCCTTGCTTAAGCCACTCACTCTACGGCATTTTTGCTATCGCAGCCTAAACTGACTGAAACAATGAGCTAAACTAATAAGCTGGGAACACTTCACAGGTGCACATAGCATTTATTCTGAACAATCTGTTCTTCTGATATTCTTAGTGATTCGTGCTCTGGAACAAATGACTCATCGATGATACTGAAAAATAACATACACCATTTGAAGAAAGAGTTATTTTTTTTTAATGAATCCATAACATTATTAGGTAACACTAACTAACATTTAGATTCTTCTCATTAGGTACCAGGTACCTGTTTAGATACTTTCATTTACATTATCACATTTAACCCTCATAATCTGGTGCTGTAATTATCCCAGCATAACCCTCCCCTTCGCTGTTGAAGTCTTATTTGACCTTAAACACTCAAGTCCATGGCCAATCCTCTCTGAAGCTTCCTAGATTCCTGTCTTCTACGGGATGAAATATTTGCCCCTGCCCACTTCTTTAGCTCTTCACTCTCTACTTCTGGCCTTCATACCTTGCTTCACATTTAACTATTCACACCCACGTGGATCTCCATGCTGGACTATTAGGATCTTGGCGGCAGGTGAAGGAATTCAAGGGTCCACAACCAATTCATCTTCACATACCCCAGCCCCTCGTCACACTGTGCTCTGTGCACAGTAGGCGTTTGTACATGGTTAATGAATCTGTAGAATTCCCTTTCACTTGAAACCAAAGGGCAAAATAGGAAATGAGTGACTCTCATTCTCAACAAAGCTATTTCAACTACCGCCAACTGTTCAGAACAGTTCTGGAATTATTAGAATTGGTTTCAAGCCAAATTAAAAAACAAAAACAGTCTCCTTATTTCATTAGGCACATCTGACACACATTTTTTACAAATATATCACTTTAGAGCCATCTTGGGCACACACGTTGGAATGTCCCACCAACATCAAAGGCTGGACAAACACTCGTCTGAGGTGTACAGTATGGTAAATGGTTTAAAGTACTTGTTGCATTAAAATTAGTAAGGACATATTGTAAATTAGAATGCCATACATATACACGTTTAAGAAAAAAATAAAAACATTAATGAAAAACAGGCTACTTTGTACTAGTCGGAGAGAATATTTTCATTAGAGGAACTGCAGTTACTGTGGTCGAGAAGAAATACAGCGAAGCTGCAGCTTTTCCCAGCTCAGGCAGAGTCTCAGAGTAGCTAAGACTACGAGTTCTGGTTCCAAATGGCCTGTGTTCAAATCCCGCTCCCAGCACTCACTGTGCCACCTGGGGGAAGTATTTAAGCTCTCTAAACCTGGAGAGTCGTCACCTGTATAAAGGGGAGTAACAGTTTTTCCTGATGGGGTTGCTATGGAAAGGAAATGAGATAACACCTTTAAGACAGCTGGAATAGTGCCTGCCCCCAGTGAGAGTCCAATAAATGTTAACTAGAACGATCGTTCCTTAACCTGCTACTGGCTCTTTAGGGGCGCACTGTTTAGGGGATGGTATGTGTGTGCTTGTTAAACATATGTAAAACCTTTGTAAGTAGCCTTACTCTTTCCCCGACTGTAGGGGTGTCTCCGCTGACCAATCTGACCACCGGGGTCACTGCAGCCCAACAAAATCAGTCCATGGGCCCACTGCACTGGGCACAACCCGGGCATCGCAGAGCGGCTGCAGGGCTCCGGCCAAGGACAGAGTGTGGGTGGGATCAGAGTGAAGAGCAGGGGGTAGGCTGGACGCGGGGCTGTGTAAAGAGGTCACTTCCAGCCGAAACTGGTTTGGCTCAGTGGATAGAGTGTCGGCCTGCGGACTGGAGGGTCCCAGGTTCGATTCCGGTCAAGGGCATGTACTTGGCTGCGGGCACATCCCCAGTGGGGGGGGGGGGGTTGTACAGGAGGCAGCTGATCGATGTTTCTCTCTCGTTGATATTACTGACTTTCTATCCCTCTCCCTTCTTCTCTGTAAAAAATCAATAATATATAAAATTTTTAAAAAAGAGGTCATTCCAGGTGGATCTGGGGTCCTGCTGACTTGGACACTGCAGTTCAGGTAGATGGGGAAGGCTGAGCCCAGAAACCCCTTCTCTGCAGCGCACTTATGGGTGACGAACGAGGCTGCTGCTCTGTGTCCAAGTGACCGAACCCTCCGGGCACGAGCAGGCTGCACCGTTCTCGCCGAGAACTCACACAGCAGTTTAACGTCCAGACAAGATCTGAGTGGCCGCTCAGTCACACGAGGGAGGCACTAACACACACGTTACGGCTGCCCGTGTGCTTGGAGGAGACCGTTTCCAGCTGCTCTGGAGCGGCCTTAGTGGCCGCTGCCCCAGCCTGATAAACGGATGGGCAGACTGTACGTGCCAGGCTGAGCCATTCCTCCTTTCTCTAAAGAACGTATGCTCAGTGAGGAACATCAGAAAATACCCAAAACACAATATTCATCGTTAATCACAACATTTGGTATGTCCTTATAACCTTTTTTCTAGGCAGATATGATGTTTTGCTATTTTATGAGACTGGATTTCTGCTATAAATACTGCCTGAGAGCCTTTTAATTTAGCAATTTATAGTTACTATCTTCCAATATTATTAAACTGTTATTACATGGCAACCCATTACATACCTGCTCCAATAATTTTTTTTTTATTTTACTTAACCCTTATTGTTAGGCACTTTGGTTATTTCAAGTTTTTCTCTATGTTAAATAAACCTGCAAGAAATAGTGTTAGAGAAATCTTTTACATATTCGTGATTATTTCCTTCATATAAATTATTATTAGAACTGTCAAAAAGAATGCACAGCCCTAGTTGGTTTGGTTCAGTGGATAGAGTGTTGGCCTGCGGACTCATGGTTCCCGGGTTCGATTCCGGTCAAGGGCATGTACCTTGGTTGCGGGCACATCCCCAGTGGGGAGTGTGCAGGAGGCAGCTGATCGATGTCTCTCTCCCTCATCGACATCCTAGCTCTCTATCCCTTCCCCTTCCTCTCTGTAAAAAAATCAATAAAAAAATATAAAAAAATAAAATAAAAAGCTCCTAGTAAGGAAGAAATTATAAGAAGGGTTATTAATGTATTTAAAAAAAAGAATGCATATTTTGTGACCTGTTTTTCATATTCTAAAACTGTGTGACAAAAAGGTCATATTTTACCCTCCTCCCAGCAGCACACGAGATTCTGTTTCCTATACCCTGACAACACTGGGTGTCACCACATTTTCTTAAATATTTTTTTTATTGATTTAAGAGGAAGGGGGAGGGAGAGAGAGAGAAACAGCAATGATGAGAGAGAACTGTTGATTGGTTGCCTCGAGATCAAGCCCGAGGCCTGCGACCGGGCATCAACTGAACGTATGTAGAGACACAATTCATGTTATATGTACAGAAACTAACCGGAAATACACATACCAAGTATGAGCAGTTTCCACATGCCCTGGTGTGACCTCCTGGCTCACAGGTGGAAGCTCAGCCCCTGAGGCACGCTGGCCAGTTCAGCGGTCGTATGAGCGAGGCAGAGCGCCCGTTCCATGTGAGCACTGCTGGGGACCTCAAGGGTCCGAGCGGTCCCCTCAGGAGAGGGTTTCAGGGCGTCAGGGCCAGGGAGGCGCACCAGCAGGGCAGATCTGTTCACTGAGGACTCAGAGGATGAGACCCTGCCCCCTGACGGGCTTCCCCCCTGCTTTCCACTTTGCTGGTGCAGAGGGAGCGGCTTCCCCGGAAGACAGGCACGCTCTGCACCTTTCCCACTGGGCACACACGGCGCATGGTACCCCTACGTGCACAGAACACGGGGGGACAGGCCGCCAGGCCTCCCAGCACCTCGAGGGCAGCGGAAACCTCACCTGCACATGTCTATCCGCTCCCTCGATATACAGCTCTGTATCCCAGCCAGACCAATCAGACAGTTCTGGGCCAGAGCAGCCTGGGGCGTCCTGAACGCATGTATACACACAGCTCATGTTACATGTACAGAAATAGCCTGGAAATATAGATACCAAGTATTAAGAGTTTTCATCTGCTATTCAACTGACTGCTATTTTCATGATCTTGTTTAGATCTTTTAATCTCCCTAAAATAACTAATTACCATAATATTCATTTTCTAGATCCCAGACACGACAGAAATTACATGTTCCAGAAGCAACCGCAGCTTCGTCATGCCGGCTGGCTGGTACCCGTTAGTTAACCTCGGGAAGGCGAAACTGCCCCGCCGGTGTGGCCCAGGGTTTGAGCGCCGGCCTGTGAACAAAGAGGTCCCAGTTCGATTCCAGGCAGTGTACATGCTGGGGTTGCGGGCCCGATCTGCAGTGTGGGGCGCGCAGGGGGCAGCTGGCTGACAGCTCATGGACAATGCGGTCAGTCATCAGAGTGACCCTTGGGTCTTCATGTGCCTTATCCCTTGGCCCAGGATGGAGAGAGGAGCACTGCTGTTTACGGGGTCTCCTCAACCCCCAGCTGGGACACTGAATTGCAGCAGGCCACTGGTGATCGGTCAGTGTTCACAGTGAAGTTAAATGTTTTCAGCCCTTGATCTGGTGACTGCAACAACAACGGTGGCGGCTGAGAATGAGAAGCAGGCAGATGCTGGGCCAAGTGCTTTCCCTGCACGGCCTCGTGCCCCAACTGCCCTTCATAAAGCACACACACTGCCCACATGGCCCGTGCTGCTTCCAGTACGAGTCAGAACCAGTTCCTTCACTCCAGAGAGATCACGAATGTCTTTATGCCCCAATCCCCCCGATGTCAGCCTGCACATCGCCGCCAACTGTCCCTTCTCTTTGCTCCTAAATGAAAATAATGGTGCTCTCTGATAGGTTTCGTCCTACGTCTGTGTCCTCTGCTCTTTCTCGGAAAACAACGGGAGGAATTATATTCTGAAGCCAACGTACTTTTACTTCTCATAAAACTGTGACAGCTTTCAGAACACGTCTCCTACGGAGCCTCGCATTTCAGTGCGTTTTCAGAACAGGTCTCGTATGTAGCCTCGCATTTCAGTGCGTTTTCAGAACAGGTCTCGTATGGAGCCTCGCATTTCAGTGCGTTTTCAGAACATGTCTGGTATGTAGCCTCGCATTTCAGTGCGTTTTCAGAACAGGTCTGGTATGTAGCCTCGCATTTCAGTGCGTTTTCAGAACAGGTCTGGTATGGAGCCTCGCATTTCAGTGCGTTTTCAGAACAGGTCTGGTATGTAGCCTCGCATTTCAGTGCGTTTTCAGAACAGGTCTGGTATGTAGCCTCGCATTTCAGTGCGTTTTCAGAACAGGTCTGGTATGTAGCCTCGCATTTCAGTGCGTTTTCAGAACAGGTCTCGTATGTAGCCTCGCATTTCAGTGCGTTTTTAGAACATGTCTGGTATGTAGCCTCGCATTTCAGTGCGTTTTCAGAACAGGTCTGGTATGTAGCCTCGCATTTCAGTGCGTTTTCAGAACATGTCTGGTATGTAGCCTCGCATTTCAGTGAGTTTCGAACTAAATTTATACTCATTTGTGATCATTATAACAGCTCTCCAGGCTTCTCTCTGTCTTCCATGCCGACTTCCTCTCCGCATCCGCCCACACCAGCCTTTTCCCTGGACGCTGCTTGTGCTGATTTCCGACAGGTGCATCCGTCTGCGCAGTTTGCTTCCGTGCCCTCCGCAACGCAATCCTGCTTTTCTGCTCGTGGCTCACAACGGAGTTTCAGAATCGTGTCCACAACACGGAAATGCCCGCTGTCCAGGGTCAGACCCAGCCTCAGGAAGGCCTTCTCGATGATCCAGTGACTCTCCTACCAGAGTCACCGGATCTCCCAAAACTGTGATGTACGGCGTTTTCAATAACTAAAATAGAACAACTTCAGGACACAACATCTAGCCACGACTTCAGATTGGCAGCAGATGGGGGCACATGCCATGTAAAAGAGATGCTCACTCCGAGCTGCATGTCACAGTCACCTGGGAAGCGTTTTAAAAACAGTGATGCCCAGATGCCACGCCAAGCAGTCACAGAACAAGTCTCCCGTCTCAGGGAGGAGCAACCAGTTTTCATCAGCGCCCTCTTACAAAGACGCGGGGCGATCACGCAGCCCGGGCTGCATTCCTGGCCAACCACCTGCCCAGCCCTTTAAGGCCAAGGGGTTCCTGTCGGGCCAAACCTTTCATTTCCCTTGTTTTCATGTTTACTTGGACTCCAGCTTTATCTCCAAAACAAAGCAACACAGCTCCTGCTCCAGCAAGGCTGCGACTGCCAGGTTCATTAACGGCTGCACCCCGTCTTGCCTCCCTGACTGGCCATCGTCTCTCCGCCCACAGGGATGGCGGGCACCCGGTCAGCCTGCCCTTTAATATCCTGCATCAACATGACACTGCGGCTCATGGCTCCTGTTTTATTAACAGAACTGGTCACTGCTCCCAGTAGAAGACGCTGGGAAATTCAAATTATTATACCAACCCAGTTACCACACCCTCAGTTTGACTTCCCGGATGCCAGAAGAGAAGAAAAAGGGAAGAGCTAAGGAAAGTGAGCTGTCCTCCTGTAATATTTTTATTTTTATTTTTTAAAATATATTTTATTGATTTTTTTTTTTTACAGAGTGGAAGGGAGAGGGATAGAAAGTCAGAAACATCGATGAGAGGGAGACATCGATCAGCTGCCTCTTGCACACTCCCCACTGGGGATGTGCCCGCAACCAAGGCACATGCCCTTGACCGGAATCGAACCTGGGACCTTTCAGTCCACAGGCCGATGCTCTATCCACTGAGCCAAACTGGTTTTGTCTATTTCTTTGTTTTTAATGCATTCCGGCCTAGTAGAGTTAAATGACTTTTTTCCCTTTAAAAAATATGCCTCCGTCTGTCAGATGTGCATAACGCACAAGTGGACAGTCTCATGCACTGCTCGGTCTGCATGAGACAGTCCCTGCCGTGGGCGGCCAACCCGAAGAGCAGCCTGAAGGCGGGACCAAGAACACAGCGATCGGACAGCAGTGGACGCTCATCTGTCAGAGAAGCCCAGGACGGGTCAGCTGCGACTGAAGAAAGCAGCTCCACGGGCGGGTCAGCGGACAACCTGCGGATGGAGGTTTCAGACCCGAGGCTGACAACGCGATTTTGCCTGTCAATGACCGTAAGCAGACCTGACCTTGGACTAGAGAGCCATTTTCCTATCAGATAAACAGTAAGCAGCCAAGTAACAAGGTAATTTATGCACCACCACCTACCTTTTTGAGCAAAATGATCAACCTCCGTTATTGCAGAATTGTTCCTGGACTTACAATCTCTCTGTGTCGTCTATTCTTTTCTATTATTTCTCAATCCCCAGCCCCTCTACTCAGTAACTGGACCCTACTCCTCTCTCCACGCTGGTGGTGGAAGAGAGAGGAAAACCCTAACACTCATCCTTAAAATATCTCAAGTACAGTAAGTGATATTGAACTTTCCTATAAAAGAGACTCCTGGGGTATATTTCAAATGTGTTTTTTCAAGCAATTAGTCAAGAATCCCTTATTTCAAAGCTGGGCCTCTGAGCAGTCCAGGGCTCTGCAGTGAATTTAATAAACCATCATCTCCTTCCAATGCTTTCCTGAGGTAAGCAAGCATCAGAGCAGCGAAGCAGACACTCCCAACAACTAAACAGCTCTCAATCTATGATAACCCGATTATTTGAAAAACATCGTACTTTGAGAAATCTAATTCCACTGCTAAAGGAGAAGCTGGATAAATTCAGTTATCACTAAGTGGTAAGACTTACAGACTTCCCTTATTTCTGCTTCCCCAGCAAACACGTTGTTCTTTACCTGACCGGGCACAGGATGATCATGAGTAGCCATGATCCTCTACAACTGAGGACCAAGTACCTTAGCTGCTTCAAGAACTCCACATCCGAGTTGCTGTTAATGAGCTTGATGAACTCCTCGTAAGAGGGAGCGTAGGTGTAGGCTCGCTTGTGGTGCTCGTTGGCGAGCTCCCTGCGCTCCAGCTGGGCCAGCAGCATCTGGTTGATGTAATCAGGGTTGCTCAGGAGGGCCACCGCCGGCTTCAGGACTGTGGGGGCAGAAAGCACAGCTGAGAACGGCAGTGCCCTGTAGAGGGGTGGTTTTCATGTCCTACAACTGAAACTGCATTTGGGAAGCATATTTAACTACCCAAAAGGGGAACTTTCAAACGCACACGTACCCATATGCACAGCTCCTATCTATCCCAAATTGCTAACAAAGCTGTTAAAATTAAGTACATCGATTCTCCTTTTATTTCTTTTTCTCAGGCTCATATGATCTGTCTGCCGAAAGATGAACTCAACTTTCTCCCACCTGCTGAGAGTGGACCTGAGGGAGGAACTGTGAAAAAGCCGATGGCACTCCTACAAATGCACTCTATTCACTTCCGGTTCAAAAGTTTCCCTTTCTCTGTGGCTCAGCTAATCTTGAAATAATAAATGAGGTATACAATCAATGCATATTAAATGCAACAGTATTTATTTGAACGTCTGAGATAGTAAAAATTTCTCTTAGGTCATACCTTCTTTCATTTTTCTTACCCTGGCTAGGCATTTCCCTGGATATACTTTTTTTTTGGGGGGGGGGGGATATACTTTTTTTAGTAATCACCTTATATTGTGGTATGGTTCCACTTTTTATTCCAAGTTCACAAGATTACATATCACATATCCATGAATCTTTATAAAATATCTTTGAAAAAATATCTTTATTGATTTCAGAGAGGAAGGGAAAGGGAGAGAGAGAGAAAAACATCAAGGGATTAGAGAGAATTATTCATCAGCTGCTTCCTACATGCCCCCTATTGGGGTTGAGCCTGCAACCTGGGCCTGGGCCCTGACCGGAATCGAACCCTGATCTTCTGGCTCACAGGTCAATGCTCAACCACTGAGCCACAGGAGCCAGGCTATCAATGAATCTTACAGCGAAGGTATTTTAAGTAAACGCACACTGGAGTTTGACTATAGCTGTTCTTTCACTAATGTTTATATTATTGGCCTGGATAAATCAAAAACTATCCCAAATGGGTGCTTCCCTATGGCGAGCATAAGGGCGGGGTATCCTGTGTCAAAATAAACAATAAAATGTACTCTTCATTTGGTAATGTTACGTAAAAACTGGTTTATCACACATGGACAAACGATATCTTCTCTGAGCGACATTTAAACTTAAACTGTGAAAGTCTATTAGTTCTCCTCTGTCCAGCAGCATGCAAGGTCCATGCAGGTATCCTAGAACTGTGTAGCCCAAGCATCTGCACAATGATCATCGCGTCAGTAACATGAATTCCTAATGACAGCCTACCTTTCGTTGTGAGGATTTCTGCAAGCATTATCCGTAAGCTGAGTGACTGGGCGTCCTTTGAGGGGAGGAGACAAAGCACCAGAACCCGAGAACACGTCTGCAGGAACCTGACTTCTTCAGCCGAGCTCCTTAAGCATGCATGCAACACAAAAGGCCTCGGCTGCTCTTCTTGTCTAAAAAGATGAATACGTGGGAGAGGAAAAAGGAAGGAAAGACAATTCTAGAAACAATTCGGTTATGCGCCATTGGGTGAAAATTATTTCAAAAGGGCAGTAAGTTTTAATAAGTGTGCCCACTCCTCAATACCAATAGTCAATCATTTTCTCTGTCACAGCTAATCTGGGAAAATGCAAAGGCACGGCCATTTGGGATTTACATACACTGGAGTTATACACAACAGGTACACATACACTAGTGGCCTGATGCACAAAATACGGCCCGGCTGCCTCGTGACCCCACCTCCCGCCCACACACACACCCCCGCCCTGGCCTGGTATTGCCCGCATCTGCGACCACACACCCCCTCCCCCACACCCCCCCCACTCCTGTTCCTTGGTTCCATGGAGCCCCCCTCCCCCGCCCCTTGGTTGGTCACCCCACAGAAGGTGGCCTGGGCCCCCCTCTGTGGGGTGATCAGGAGCCCCCCACTGATCGCCTTGCTGGCCGGTGGCCTGGGCCCCCCTCTGTGGGGCAGTCATGGGACCATGCCCGGGCCCCCGACCAATCGCATCACAGGCCTTGGTTGGCCCGGCTACAGTGGGTGTCATGGTGTGATCGTCCATGTGATGGTCATTCCACTGTTCGGCCATTTGGTGAATTTGCATATTACGCTTTTATTATTATGGATTACTCCTAAATCATCGCAGCAATCCGGAAAGGTGTATTTCTTTAACTGGATTATTTTAGTCTCCGACGTCTTGTAAACGTGACCTATAGCTTCACTTTTCAAAGAAAAACTCTAACAAAGCATAAGCCAGGGTACCAGCCAGCTGTCCTGGAATTAAAAAATCTACGCTACTTCCCCTGAGGAGAGTCCCTGACTTGATGCTACATAATTCGATGGCAAATCGCCTGCTGTGAGGCTCCTGAGTACTTTCCACCTAGTTTTGCCAACCGTGGCCACAGATCCCAGCAGCCCTGACCCCGTCCCATACGAGGGCCATTAATTGAAAGGATCCGAGTTAAGAAGAGTGGATAGAACTTTCTATTCATCCTTTTCCTACAGTATCAGGATAGTAATTCAAGAATGACTAGGAAGGTCATTTTTCCAGTGTCTTCCAGATGAAAGGCAAAGTTCACGGGCTTCTTACCGTCATTCTGGCCAAAACTGGAAGAAAAACAGACAGACCTGAAGAGATGGGGAGGAGCTTGCTAGGCATTACACAGGAAATGAAACACACAAATGCACAGCAGAGCCTTTCGGACTAGTGTCTCTCAGAAGTAAACCTTTTATTTCTTTTTGCATAAGACTAAAGCCTAGTTTCTAGAATATGTACACTAAAAAAGAAAGGTTTCCTCTTTGTCTTCTCCAGCAAACTACAGGAATTCAAGCCTAATGTCCGAAGCCAACAAACGATCAGAGACTTTGAGAAAGCTTTTGCATATATAATATCTTGACTTTTTAAAAATGGTACCTTAGCCCCAGCCAGTTTGGCTCAGTGAATAGAACATCAACCTATGGACAAAAGGGTCCGGGTTCAATTCTGGTCAAGGGCATGTACCTCAGTTGCAGGCTCCTCCCAGGCCCAACCCCTGGTTAGGGCTCCTACAGGAGGCAACCAATCAATGTGTTTCTCTCACATCGATATTTCTCTCTTCCATTCTCTTGAAAAAATGAATGGGAAAATATCCTCAGATGAAGAGTAAAATAAATAAATAAATAAATAAATAAATAAGAAAAATGGCACCTTTAGTTATTTTAAACTCTAGCTGTGCTGCCAGCTAGAGTTGATATTTTAATATAGTAAGATTTAGATACCACTCTGCCATTTCAAGCACTTTTAAGAATGATGCTTTATTTTAAAACTAGTGTCCCAGTGCACAGATTTAGGCACATTGAAAGAAAATTAATTAGAAGGAATATTTTAATATTGCTATTCGCCCTTTCTCTATAATGGAAGCATCAACCAAATCCACTATTGATAATGACAGATCAAAACACATGTGTGCGATTGGTGCCAGCAAGAGCTTTATAAGTATTACACATGCATGAGTTAGCTTAGCCTTTTATACACTGAGTGGCCAGATTATGATGATCTCTGAATGCATAAAAATCTGGCCACTCAGTGTATATCCTATATAATAAAAGGTTAATATGCAAATTGTCCCCTTGACCAGGAGTTCGACCAGCAGGCAGGCCGGCCAACCACCCCTGTCCCCTCCCCCTGGCCAGGCTGGCCAGACCCCACCCATGCACAAATTCATGCACCGGTACTCTAACACACACACACACACACACACACACACACACAGTGGCCAGATTATTATGCATTCAGAAATAATAATATGGCCACTTAGTATATATATAGAAAAGCTTGCTTAATTAAACCTGCTTTCTGATTTAGCTAAACTTTTTCCAGCCCACTGAAGAACCCCAACTTCTATTTCAGGTAATTGTCAGCAACACAGCAGTAAATATCAACATGATGCAGATTATTATTATAGATCACACAGGCAAAAAAAAAAAAAAAAAGGTAAAATATTTAACTGTAGCAGTGTTTGACTATATTGTGCACAGTGAGAAAACCTGAAGTCATTTTCAAGTTCCACCATTTCTACTTCTTTTCAGCCAGTCAAGTTTCTAAACTTTCTAAATCTCCATTGCCTTGCTAATGAAAAGAAAGAAGGATTCTACCGAGTCTCCTATCTACCTGCTCCAGGACTTCTGTGAGGATCAAGTGAGATGAGACGCAGGAAAGTGCTCCACAGATATTTGGTTGAACTGTAAAATGTTTGCACCTGGCTATAAAGCAAGTCAGGTCCCTAGGCCGAAGAAACTCCAAGGTGGCTAGTTGCCAGGGAGAGGAAGCCGGGCGTTGCTGCATGTCATTAGCCGGCACCCACAGCAACTGTTTCCAGGCTGGGCTGGGCTGTGGGCCGCATTTTGCACCATGGGTCTCGGCAGCGTTAGCTGCGATTTGGTGGGGTATCACTCTGGGGGGGTGGCGGGGCCTGTGTCCATCTTGGGGAAAGCCGAGTGTTGGTTTGCAGGTGCCAGGTCCACGGTGCTGTTTCTTTTTAAATGGCCAGTGCACGTCATAGCAACAGGTTGAAGGGAAGGGCAGGCACTTAGCCTTTTATATATATAGATTTTATATATATGGATGTATGTTTGGTTAATATCATTGGGGGAAGTTGGCCAAAAAATAATCCACTTTTACAAGAGAGGCTTCTTTAAATAATAGCCAAATCCCTCTTAAAGTGTACACGTCCCTTCTCTGTCCCTGTGGAAGGCAGATCATGATGAACCTGACTCTTGACTTCCACCAATTCCTCTCCCTCCTACTGCTAAGTCAGGGAACACCTTCAGAGGGAGCCAGTTAGAAGGTTGGCCAAACAAGCCTGATCTCTGGAAAAAGGAAAGGTGGATGCTTCCCCGATACCCTCTGCCAACTCTCTGCAGGATATTCTGATGATGCCCCCTCACATGTGGACATCAGGTATTGCTTCAGAAGCCAAGAAAGAATCGCGAGTCAAATGGCTGCTTCTGGGTCAGCAGATGTCCGTCCTGCTTTCCGGCAGATGTCCGTCTTGCTTTCTGGCAGATTGTAGCCCTAATCCTGGCAGCAGCCTTTTTATTCAGTATGAATCTGTTCCCTGCAGTTCCTTTTCCTTACTTCTGGGTTCTCATTCCTTGAATGAGGAAAAGGACTTTTTGTAAATGTCATATGTTCACTATTACTCCATTTTTCCATCTACACCAAAAAGTACATATGATCACCAGCACTTCACAGATGAGAATATTAAAGATCTAAGTGGTTAAATGAATGGTCCAAAACTCATAATCTGCGCCATAATCAGAGGTCGCAAGGATGAGAGGAGAAAAAAACTGCAGAGTTAAAGAAAGAAAATACATGAATAAAAACATTATTCTTTCCCCCTGAACAGCAGGCCGGGGCTTAACTGGTAAAACACAGAAATGGCAAAGACACTACAAAGTTAAAGACGCTATCGATTTAATAGCATAAAAAAAACAATCATTCTTAGATTTCCCGAAACCTGCTAGAACAAGGCAGACGAGACAAAGGAAAGGAAGCAGAGGCAAGAATTAAATGTGATCTGGATGGGCTTAAGGCGGCAGCAGAAGGTTGGCCTGGACATAGAACAGGCTGACCGGAAAGCCACCTCCACACGACTGCCTAACAGTCAGCCAGAGGATGTGTTGCTTTTATTAATGCAATTTATTATTCTCTCGTCTGACAGCGGCCAATTCAATCGGAGCCTCCTGGGCTGCTAAGCCATTTCACACTCAGTGGACTCATGGAGATTTCTAGTTCGGGGCACAGTTTAGCTGGGGCAGGCAAGGACAGATCTAGCCAACAAACAGCTGCTTTGTGATGTGCAGAAGGTGACATGAATTCTCAGGGTTCACCTCGAAGGCACGCATGATCATCTATATCAAAATGCCAGTGACCTACCGGCACTTTCTGGAATATCCATAATCCCAGTGATAGTCTTTCCTTTAATAAGGACCATCAACCAGGATGTGTAGGCAGAGCCCAGATATCCGGAAAATAAATCTACCCTGGGCATCAGACAGCTAGAATCCCAAAGAAAAGGAGTTTCCCAAATGAAATCAATTCTCTATTTCTTTTATTCTGATGCTTTGTCTAGAGCATTTTTATGTTATTCACAAAAGCAGTAATTTCAGAAACTAGTTAATGTCTCAATGAAAAATATATTCTTATGTTCAAATTAAATAATCATAAAAATTCTAATTTCTCTAAATACTTGCTCTTCTCCCAAACCTAATCAATCAGCCTTCTAACTGAAATAAAACACTGATTTAAATACTGTCCTCTGCCCTAACCGGTTTGGCTGAGTGGATAGAGCGTCAGCCTGCAGACCGAGGGGTCCCAGGTTCAATTCCGGTCAAGGGCATGTACCTCGGTTGCGGCCACATCCCCAGTGGGAGTGTGCAGGAGGCAGCTGATCAATGTATCCCTCTCATCGACATTTCTAACTCTCTATCCCTCTCCCTTCCTCTCTGTAAAAAAATCAATATTAAAAATAAATAAATACTGTCCTCTACTGAACTAATTTAAATGATTTACTTTAAAATGAGCTCCCACTGAATTCAAACAAGTCTTGGCAGAGTCTGCCAGGTAGAACTGTGGAGCACTTTACAGAGTGGCTCCCCCCGCATCCCCCCACAGATTGGCAGGTGCCCCAAGGGCTGCTGGACCCTGGGAAGGAGAGGCAGAAGCTTCCGAGACTCTGGGGAGGTAAGCCTCAATCCTACCCCTCACTTTCCTCACTAGTTCACATCCCCTCTTACTGGAAGTTAACTTCTTTATAAACAGCAATATTCAAAGGGTGGTCAGGGGACTCCTCTGTGTCCCCAGGGCCCTTTCAGGGGCCTCTGAGGGCAGAACTATATTCATAGTAGCATAAAAATGTCATGCTTTTTCACTCTCAGTCTTACAAGCGCAGCGGAGTTTTCCGGAGGTTACAGAATGTGTGATGGCATCATCACCCTGATGGTTAATGGAAAGTGTACACTTGAACTTTCAAGTTTCTTAGTTTTAATATCTAACATGGTAAATATTGATAGATGGACTAATAAGGGGTGAGCTAGTAAATGTTTAACAAGGGCTGTCCAGAGGAGGAAAGAAAGCTCTGATTTGTGGCATTCCTCCATTTCACAGTGTGAGTGCTGCCACCCGGCCAGTTATACGCTCACAACCTGATGGCACCGAGCTCAGAGTCAGCACCCACAAACCAGGACGAGCTGGCCCAGCACACCGCGAGATGTAACCCACAACATAAGCGCTTTTATTTTTAGGCTCTCGATAACTTTAAGAATATAGAAAGGGAGAACCAAGATGGTGGCATAGGTAAAACACCTATCTTGCCGTCATACTCAACAATTTTAATACTACAACTTAACGAAAGAACAAACACCTTCCAGAATCACTAGAAAGCTCACCGAGTGAAAATTCCACAAATAAAAGTGAAGATAAGACACTGTGACTCGGAGGAGCGGCGGCGGACAGCATTGAAAGATTTGCGCGGAGAGGGGTTTGGAGCGTGCGCAGCGGAGAGGGCGGGCAGCTGAAAACCGGCCAGTTTTCTCGAACGGGGAGACAAAGACTTCCCACTGGACTGATTCTCCAGCTCTGGGTGAAGTCCAGGGAACCCACTATCATTCGGGGTGAAAACTGGACAGTGGGAGGGCACGCCGAAGCTCGGGTGCTGCAGGGCTCTCCCGGCTTGTGGAGAAGGCAGCTTGCGCAAACAGCTCAGCTGCGTGACCACGCAGAGAGCGCTCACGACTTGCTCTCGCATTCGGGAAACCATCAGTCTGCTTTGTTTTACGACCCTGGGTGAGACATTGGGCATGCAGACTCATTTGGGGAGAGTCTGAATTCCCCGGCAGCCAGTGGAGCTCGGCAGCGGCTCTCTCTCAGAGGTGCTGGCAGCCATTGCCCCCAGCACAGAGTCCCTGGGGCCGCATAGGGCGGAGCTAACGCTGTCTGCTTGGCCCGGAGACTCTGCCCATCCAACCTGAGCACAGCTGAGCTTCACAGACAATTGGCCTGGAGGTCAACCCCTCCAAGTGCTAACAACGATTAACCTGAGCTTAACTTCAGCAAGACTGTGCAACCCATATCCACCTCAGGTAACTGGGGAGGTTGAGCCACTGTCCCTAGTAGGAAGTCTACCACACATAGCTAATTGACCAACTCAGGGAAGCAGCCACCATGCAGAGACATGGAAAGAAATCAGATGTGAAAGAAATGGAGGAAAAAAAACGACTGGACATGGAATTCAAAACCACGGTTATAGGGCTTCTCAAGAGGCTCCAACAAAAGGTCGAGGCCTATAAGGAA
Organism: Antrozous pallidus; assembly: GCA_027563665.1. NCBI lineage: Eukaryota > Metazoa > Chordata > Mammalia > Chiroptera > Vespertilionidae > Antrozous > Antrozous pallidus. The sequence continues at coordinate 88,922,514 of CM050519.1, forward strand.
ATAAGCGAGACCGCAAAGGAAATGAATGAGTCCTACAAGGAAATGAATGAGACCCTCAAGGATATGAACGAGACCTGCAAGGAAATGATCAAGACCAACGTGGAAATGAAGGAGACCCTCAAGGATATAAAGGAGACTCTCAAGGATATGAAAAAGGACCAACCAGAAATTAAGCATACACTGACTGAAATAAAAAATATTATACAAAGACCTAAAAGAGCTCTCAAGCACCCCAAGAACCAAGTTAAAGATTTGAAATACAAAGAGATAAAATCCACTCAGCTGAAAAAGCAAGGAACCAAAAAAATCCAAAAAATTGAAGATAGTGTAAGGGGCCTCTGGGACAACCTCAAGCATACCAACATCCGAATTATAGGGGTGTCAGAAAAAGAAAGAGAGCAAGACAATGAAAACCTATTTGAAGAAACAGTGACTGAAAACTTCCCACACCTGGTGAAAGAAATTGACTTAGGAGTCCAAGAAGTGCATCGAACCCCAATATATAGGAACCCTAAGAGGACCACACCAAGGCACATCATAATTAAAATGCCAAGAGCAAAAGACAAAGAGAGAATAATAAAAGCAGCAAGAGAGAAACAGTTGGTTACCTATAAGGGAGCACCCATACGATTGTCAGCGGATTTCTCAACAGCAACGATGCAGGCCAGACGGGAGTGGCAAGAAATATTCAAAGTGATGAACAGCAAGAATCTACAACCAAGATTACTCTATCCAGCAAAGCTATCATGCAGAATTGAAGATCAGATGAAGTGCTTTGCAGATAAGAAAAAGCTAAAGGAGTTCATCACCACCAAACCAACATTATATGAAATGCTGAAAGATATTCTTTAAGAAGAGGAAGAAGAAAAAGATAAAAGTGTAAATTAGGAACAACAAATACACATCTATCAACAAATGAATCTAAAAATCAAGTGAATTAATAAGCTGATGAACAGGATAAACTGGTGAATGTAACAGAATCACGGACATAGAGAGGGAATGGACTGACAACTCTTGGGGAGAAAGGGGGTGTGAGAAGTGCAGCAAGAGACTGGACAAAAATCATGCAACTATGGGAGAGGACAGTGGAGGGAGGTGAGGGCAGAGGGTGGGATGGGTACCAGGTGGAGGGGAACTATAGGGGGAAAAAAGGGGGGAACAATGTAATTAATATACTGAACAATAAAGATTAAAAAAAAAAAAAGAATATAGAAGGCTCCGGAGACCAAAAAAATCTGAGAATCACTGCTTTTCAGCAATGTTTTCAAACCATGAGTTGTAACCCACAATAAAATAAAATTTAGTCTCAAACACCATTTTAAAAAAATGTTAAGAAACAAAAAATATCAGTTATCACATGTAATAAGAGTACTTACTGGTTTATAAAATTGGGTCGTGATAGAAAGTATCTTTCTTACTATGGGTTCCAGTTTTCACAAGTGTGCGAAACCCTGGGGGCAGAAAGCTGGAAACAAACAGGCAGGGGATGGCTGTGAGCTTTGGTTCCAAAGCCCGAGGCGGTGACGGGAGAGGAGGCGCTGGGGAAGGAGCAGCAGCCGAGCCGACGGCAGCTGCTGTGCCGGCACGCTGAGCAGCCAGTCCCCTGAGCGCCATCGAGGGCAGGACGGGCCCCCTCTGATAAACACACACCAGCTCCTCTCAGAAAAGAATGAGTCACCGGCCCAATGAGGATGCCAACGCAGACGGCACAGACCTTTCCAGTGACAGCACGAAAGGCCAACAGGCCGCCTGCTGGCAATTTTCACATGGAAGTATTGCCAATTATCTCCCACCAGCTCCAATATTAAGTTTCTTTAAAAATCAATTTTCAGGGTATGGTGCTGTCTTAACACAGGACACACACACACACACACACACACACACACACACACATCTTTAAACTCTTCTAAAAATTTAAAGTCGCTGACACTATAAAACCTGATGCGTAAATTTTCTATTTCCAGCCTTGCCAGTGTGGCCAGTGGATGAGTGTCATCAACCGGGAAGGGACGGTTCGATTCCCAGGCAGGGCACATGCCTGTGTTGTGGGCCGTGCAGGAGGCAGCCGATCAACGATTCTCTCTCATCACTGATGTTTCTGTCTCTCCCTCCCTCTCTAAAATCAATTAAAAAAATATTTTTTAAACAATTTCTATTTCTAGGTACCCATACTACTATAAATAATTCACGACAGTGTTGACTCAATCAAATTCTCTTCACCGTGTAAGTTATTTGTAAAATTCAACAAGTCTATAAAGTGGTTTTCTATGACAAAGTTATTTTGTTTAAATCTATTCTATCATAACACTAATTATTCCCTTCGCCGTGTCTACATTTCAAGCCACGTGTCGGCAGGACAGAGCCCTCTCGAGCTGGGAGTGAGTGCGGCCCCCGCGCGGTGGGGACGGGGTCTCCGCGTGCAGGAAGGCGGGCGGTCCCCACGCGGCGGCGTTTACCTGGCGTTCGCAGCCTTCAGGTCACAGAAGTGGGTGAGCAGCGCTCTCACCACGTCGTTGCAGACCACCTTCACCACGTCCACGTGACTCAGCCTGTGGTGCAGCTGCTTGGCCATCGCCCAGAAGTCTTCCAGGAGCAGGCCGTAAAGCTGCCCCTCGTCTTTGCTGAGGCCCCCGTACCAGGACAGCACGTAATCTCTGTAACTGTAGTCGAACACTGGAGAACAAGCAGCGGGGAGAAAACTCAGCCGGGGGAAGCAGCACCAGACAGCCCCTCCACCGGACACTGGCCTGCTGCCTCAGAGTCACGGCTTGACGTGTAAAGAGAGCAGAAAACAAAACACTAACGCTGAAACCGGCGTGGCTCCGTGGACAGAGCGTCGGCCTGCGGACTGAGGGGTCCCGGGTTCGATTCCGGTCAAGGGCAGGGACCTTGGCTGCGGGCACATCCCCAGTTGGGAGTGTGCAAAGAAGCAGCTGATCGATGTTTCTCTCTCATGGATGTTTCTGAATTTCTACCCCTCTCCCTTCCTCTCTGTGGAAAATCAATAAAAAATATATTTAAAAGAAAACAAAACAAGAAGACAATCTTCCTTAAAAATCTCTCAAAATGAAATATTCTCATCTAACTAGAAGTTTTGGGGTGTGGTGGCTGGTGACCATATGTCCCGGCTGTCCTTGGACAGCCCAGTTTCTAAAGCATCTGTCTTGGTGCCAAACCATGTAAAGCAGAGCGTGGTAGGCAGCGGCCCACCCTTACCGAGTGCACAGGCTATACCACGCGCTGCCTCTCGGCTCTAAGCTCACCCTTTTTGCCAGGCTTTCATGCTGGAGCTCAACCCTGTGCACACGCCTGTGCCAAATGCCACAGAGTGAAGTCCATGTGGGGAAAAGGGAGCCACTGAGCGGTCTTTGAAAGAAAGCAGGTCTTCTGAACACTGAAAATGTTCCTGGGCTCCAGTGGGATTCCTCCAAGGGCTCCGAGGAAGCAAGACATTCAGCCCCGTAACCCCGTTCCCGCTGAGGACCTGGGCTATTTATAGTCACTGCTTATTCCACTGGCTTTTTCCCTTTCCTTTCTCAAGCACCACGGGACGTGGCTTCATTGTGATGTGACCACAGATCATTTCCTGCTTTGCTTTGCTCGTCTATTATACATTGGTTTAGCCCCAGGAATCCTGTGAAACAAAATGTAACTTAGGATGCTTGCCTATTCCACACCTGGCATCCAAACGACTAACCCATAATCCTCTCCTATATAATAAAAACCTAATATGCAAATCGACCAAACGGTGGAATGACTGGTCAGCAGGGGGCGGGGCCAGTGAGTAAGCAGCACCAGGCCAGCCAAGGAGGGTGCCAGTGGGCAGAGGGAGGGGATAGAAATGGGGGGGGGGTGGCAACCAGTGTGGTAGAGGGGCAAAGGGGGGCAGGGCCATTCACTCGCAGCTGGGGCCGTCCCCCGATCGGCCCGAGGGTCACCTCCCGCAGGAGGAGGCCAGACTGCGGCTTACGCCCGCTCCCCAGTCGGACATCCCCTGAGGTTCTCCTGGTCTGCGAGAGAGCGCAGGCCGGGTTGAGGGGACCTCCCCACAAGTGCACAAAATTTTGTGCACCAGGCCTCTAGTTCTCAAATAATGCCTTAGCCTACGACTCCGTGCTCATTTCACTCACCTTGGCTACTACAAACCCACTTTAAGTTATTTTATTTGTGTTTTGTTTTTTTGCAGGAAGGGGCAGAGAGGGTCATGATTTGTAGAAAACCAAGTAGCAAATGGAGCCTTCAGCTCAGGCTTAGTACCCACTGTGGGTGGAGATCCCACATGTCTGCAAAACACCATTGGTCAGAGGAAGCACTACTCTTGTTCTAATATCCTGTGACAGCTTTTTTCTTCTAATATCAACCAGGAAAGCAGACCCAATGTTTTTCCAGAATTTCTCAGTTTTATAACAATTTACAAAGGAACATCTTAAATCCCAAAGTTCAAAAGCATACACAGAGCATCAAAAGTTTTATTCACATAAGCTTGGCACAAATTGGGCTGAACATAAAAAGAAAAAGATGTAAGCAGAGGATTTAATCTTCTACGTTTTATAAAGAAAAGACTTTTTATGTAAAATTGCTATAAATAGCCTTAAATCATCCAATGCAAAACATGTGCATTGTAAGCAAATATAAAATGAAGCAGCATAACTTAAGGATGAGCGTTTAGTGAAATGAAGTAACTTGTGTGGTCCAACCATATTTGTTCTTAATGTTTGGGATCATATAGGAGATATTGTATTTTCCTTAAACTATTTGGCAAAAATAAAAATATTTTCTCCTTCAAAAAAAAAAAGTCTTATTCACACATACTAAGGTTTTTAGATAAATCCTCAAAGTGATTCCATTGGCCTTAGTCATGCTGAGAAGATACTTAATAAGACTGAGCCTACAGCTGAGAAGAATGACTTGCTAAGAACAAAGACTAAGGGGCAGGCACTGAAAAGAAGAAAATGATTCTACCTCAGTCTTGCACTATTCATTAAATAAGTATTTATAGAGGCTTCCAGCATGCAAGGTGGAATCAATATCCACTGAACATGAAAGAAAAGGCTAAACAAAAGCAAAAGCAACAAATGACTCTCCAGGCCTTTCGGCAATTTCCTGCTCACTTCCAGATACTAATTTGAACAAACAGCTGTTACACTTTCTACATTCGGCAAAAAGTACACACATCTCATCCCTAATTGGACTATTCCGCTAAGAAAAAAGCAGAAATTATTGCCGACCCAGATGTAAGAAATTATTGCAAAAACGGGAATGAACCAATTCTGTAGTCTCAATTATTGGTAACAAACAAATAGATCATGGTTTCTACACAGTAATTGAGTTTCACATCCTCCACAAATTGAGTTCCGAGAAGTGAAATAACTTGCTCAAAGTTAACTGGTGGCAGAGCCAAGTCTCCTGCCAGTCACATATTCTTTCTACTCAGCACACTGCAATTTTGCATGAAGGTCGTCACACAAGCCACATGAGTAAAGATGTGAAAAATATAAAATAGCTCCCTCCTCCAACAGATATCCAGACTGTTTAAAACCTATTTGTATGAAAAATGTAAGAGGCTGTTCTTTTAAATTTCTGTAGAAGGCAAAAATAGGACCAATGGGTAAGAAATCACAAAGAGGCTATTTATTAACTAGAGGCCCAGTGCACGAAATTCGTGCAGGGGGTGATCCCTCAGCCTCGCCTGCACCCTCTCCAATCTGGGACCCCTCGAGGGATGTTTGACTGCCCGTTTACAGGGATCGGGCCATGAGGGTATGGCCAGCCTGAGTGAGGGGCTGAGGGCTGTTTGCAAGCTGGCCACACCTCCTTCAGGTGGGGGTCCCCAATGAGGTGCCTAGCCAGCCTGTGTAAGGGCTGATGGCTATTTGCAGGCTGGTCAAGCCCCTCAATGAGGACCCTCACACCATGGGGGTGTGGCCAGCCTGGGTAAAGGGCTTTCCTCCCTCCTTCCCTTCCTACCTCCCTTCCTCCCTTCTCTCCTTTCTATCTTTTTTTTTTTTTCAGCACCTTCTTGAGCAGAGGCCAGGGCTGGCTGGAAGCAGGTATCTGGGATTTATTTATCTTCTATAATTGAAACTTTGTAGCACTGAGCAAATGCCAGGGCTGGTGGGAAGTTTGACTTCCTCCATAGCTGGGGGCAACCCAAGCCTCCTGCTCACTCTAACTCTGTGGCGGCTGCCATCTTAGATAGGTTAATTTGCATACTTGCTCCTGATTGGCTGGTGGGAATAGCAGAGGAATGGTTAATTTGCATGTTTCTCTTCTATTAGTGTAGATGTTTACCATACAAAGGAACTGAATAAATCAATAAGCTGTTCAAGAGGCTGCCATGTTAGATGGTGAACATCCCATCATAAACTTTTAAACAAGCTAGATATCCAACAAACAAGAATAACAGAAAAAAATTACTCCCTGAGCTGACGGGCAGGATTACATGACCTCTAAAGGCCCTTGTCTGCACATCCCAATGCCAAGTAACAAGAGCGTGAGGGCCACCTTGCCAACAAAACATTGCTAGTCATTTATGTGCAAGTCTTCCTCCCTCGCTCTTTTATTAAAGTTTTCATGCTATAGAATTTTGAACTAACAGCATTTAAATCTGCAATCCAAAGATTTGGAAAATAAAAGTGTTTTTTCTTTTGTTAAAATTTAATTTCAAATTATAGCAGAAACTAAGAGCAATTTTATAAAAAGAGACTAAATATCTTCTCTTAATACATATTTTTTATTGAATTCAGAAAGGAGAGAGAGAGAAACATCAATCATGAGAGAATCATTGATTGGCTGTCTCTCGCACGCCCCCGACTGGGGATCAAGCCGTAACCTGGGCCTGTGCCCTCAACTGGAATGGAACATGGGGCACTCCAGTGCACAGGCCAGCGCTCTATCCACTGAGCCAACCAGCTAGGGCGAGACTCAACAGCTTTAAGAAAAGATCTTTTCAGCATCTATTCTCGGACAGTGTGCCATCCCCAGGACTGGCCAGAGGGAGCCTGGTAACAGCGACTACCACCTTCTCCAGGGCATGCTCTGAAGAAACTAAGCGTTCTGTTTACTTGTCAAATGACCTGACAATTATCTTCTGTTATAATGAGATTTAATAGTAAGTCAAAAGCTTTGTTTCAAGTCTTTTTTTTTTTCCCTCTCTTTCTGTCAGTTTCCCAGGAAACGTAACTTCAGCAGAAACTTTTAGATATCTGGTACAGGAGGGCAGCTGTTCCGACTTCTCAGACGGACACACAGTTCCCTCACCCTGTTCCCGAACCACTAAACACAGCTCCCCCATGTGACGCCGGCTGCAAAGCAGTGCTGACACCCTCCGGTCACCTCCCCACAGGCCACTGGACTTCCAGCATCTGAAGCTTAGTAATTCTTACTGCTCGACACAAAGTCCAACTATATCATTTCACTCTGCATACTTGCCTATTACTTCTTTCTTTTTAGTAATGCAACCTATAAAAACTTAAGTTTTTAAAAGATAAAGCCTAAGTTATATTGCCCACTTTAGTAGTGACAACAAAAAATTCACATACAAACATGCAGACACACATATCTGCCTCGTTATTTACTCAACTCTTAAAATGAATCTGCCTTTAAATTATACTTTCTAAAAGGAATAAAACATATAAAGATAAAATGGTACAAAAATGTTATCTAGTTTAACCTAACTTCAGGGGGAAATTTTTAAATAAATGTTCTTAAGCATTTCATATAAACTGAACTTAAATTACTATCGCCTTAATAAATATCTCTGATATAACTTACAAGCATACCAAAAGGCCTTCAATTTTATCAAGGCAAGTCTACTAAAAATAGCTAATAATATTCAGAATTTCAATTAAATGTACTGGTCCCAGAGTTTAAAAATGTAGACATGCAAATTATAACCACTACAGATTTTCTAAATGTTTACAAAACCATTTAGCAGCATAGCCTTCTGGACTCATTTTTAGATTCTAACTCCTTATTAATTTAAATGTCCAAAAATTTTAGTAGGCAATTTTGTTTTTAATTCGTCTCACGTTAGTTTTCAATTAAATGTCCCATATAATAAAAGGCTAATATGCAATATCGACTGAACTGCAGAATGACCGGTCACTATGACGTGCACTGGCCACCAGTGGGCAGACGCTCAGCCCAGGACCTACGCCCTGGTGGTCAGTGTGCTCCACGGGGGGAGCACCACTCAGCCAGAAGCCGGGCTCGTGGCTGCTGAGCGCAGCGGCGGTGGTGGGAGCCTCTCCCGCCTCGGCGGCAGTGCTAAGCCATCAGTCAGACATCCCCCAAGGGCTCCCGGCCTCTGAGAGGGCACAGACCGGGCTGAGGGGTCCCGCCCTGCCCCCAGTGCAGGGATTCCGGGCACCGGGCCTCTAGTTTTCAGTAATGACTTTGTTGCCCTGGCCAGGTGACTCAGTCCTGTGTATCAGAAGGCTGCGTGTCTGATTCCTGAACAGAGAACACACCTAGGTTTTGTGTGTGATTCCTGGTCAGAGTGCATACAAGAGGCAACGGATTGATGTTTCTCTCTCTCCTTTCGGCTCTCTCTCTAAAGTCAATAAAAAACGTATCCTCAAGTGAGGATTTTTTTAAAATTATTATTTTATTTATTGTGTAGAAAAGCTTTGCAATATTGTTGGTTAATATATCGGCAAGGATGTGATTAATATACTTTATTACTAAAATAGACATTTTTAATTAATCTTGGTAAAGATTAGGCAATTTGAAGCCTAAGTCTACATTTGCTTTGGTCGATTTGGGGACTGAGCTGTCACTGACATAACAAACTACGTGAGAGAAGGGCACTCTCGTGGCCATACTGTGTCATATTTTATTTTATTTTATTTTATTTATTTTATTTTATTTTATTTATTTATTTTATTTTATTTTATTTTATTTTATTTTATTATTTTATTTTATTTTATTTTATTTTATTTTATTATTTTATTTTTCCTGTGTTTCCTTTTTTCCCTCCAATGTCATTTTGCATCAGTTAGGTTATAAACCTGAGCTGGTCGTGCACTTCCCAGTGTGCCCCACGATAGTTCCAGCACCCTAACTGGTGCCATACACAGTTATCGCATTATTCCGTTTTACGAATATACCACAGTTTGTTCATTCCTTCATTATCCATCACTGGACACGTGGGCTGCTTCTACCTTCTGGCTATTGTGAATAATGCTCTTATAAACACGGTCTTTCTGTAATTTTTTAAGACTTACAAGTTTCTCTGCACTTAGGCATGACATGTTTATTTAGGATGGAATATTTATTATTGAGCCTTAAAAGGAAGGATATGCTGATACATGCTACAACACTGATGAATCCTGAGGACATTATGCTAAGTAAATAAGCTAAATACAAAAGGACAAATACAATATGATTCCACTTATGTGAGGAATTAACAGAAAGTCAAATTCATTAACAGAAAGCAGATTGCCAGGGGCTGGGAAAGGGGCAGTGGGTATTGTTTAATAGGTATAGAGTTTCGATTTTGCAAGATGAAAAGAGTTCTACAGACTTTACACAATGAAGATATAATTAGTCATCAAATAAAAATTCATGAGGAAAAAAATCCTAACGCTATCCTCAGACAAGAATGATAGATAAATTTGCTAGAGATTATTTTCCTCTTAGAATAAATACAATGATAATGAATTGCTCTATATGGTAATTATGTACTCTCATTAGATCCTTACCTTCTTTCAGAGCTTTATCCATATTATGAGAAATTACTACCCTTCTAGACTGAACTGACTCATGTGAATTTCCATACACAGGACTCTGAAATGTAAGAAGAAAAGATACAGATTACTGAATTAATAAATCAGATATAAAAATAAAACCAAAGGTATGAAATACCATCTGAACAAGCAATAAGATTCACTTCTCTATAATAATATGCTAATTAGGCTGGACAGTCGAACGGTAAGATTCACTTCTCTATAAGAATATGCTAATTAGACTGGACAGTCGAAGGACCTTCTGGATGAAGCCAGGACTGCGAGGGCTGAGGCAGACGCTGCGGCTGTGCGGGCCGAGCCCCTGCACCGATTTCATGCACCGGGCCTCTAGTCAGACCACAGAGTCCTCTTGGGAAAGCAACTAAGTGTTTTAGCTTAGTTAAAATTTGTGTGAAATAAACAATGAAGGAAGGATCTTTTTCTCTCTCAGATATCCAAACAGCATGATGCAAATACAGAAAGAAACAAATCAACAGAATGGCAGCAGGTACAAAAACAGGCACAATGTCTGGGCACCCACATTACCAAACTCTGGTTTTCTCCAGGCGGACCAGGATTTATCTTGCTCCATGTTTACGTAACAGCAAGTTCTAAAAATGTTTCTTAACACTTTTTTAATTGTAAAAAGACAGTGCTTGGCAAAACAAAGGGCTTGGGTGTGGGGGAGAGAATCACAGAATTGAAATCCCACTGTCAGGCTAGTAAGAATGCATTAAAGAGGAAAGCATGTAATTGATCACATGCCAATATAATCAAAAACATGTATAATGTAACTAGGCCCCCTTGTTGGTTTTTAAGGAGGATAAAAAGTTAACTAAGTAATGTTAACAAAATGTGGGGGTTCTTTTTTTTTTTTTTGGAGGGGGGAATCTCCATAAATAATAGCATTGCCACATCACTAAATAGATCTAAATGGGTAATATTACAATCACCCTCATCCAATCCACAAGCTGGAGGCAATCCCTGCTCTCAGGCAGGGCGTCCAGCCCAGCCTTCCCGCCCCGCAGGAGACCTTTCATAGTTCCTGGCTACTTCTCCTGCCCACTGGCTCAGGCGCCCACAGTGCCATCTGTTTTTATGACCGCTGTGACAAAAACAAACAAAAGCCATAGTCTTAGCGTTCCTCCGCTGAAATACTTCTAAAAGCCTTCCGTGTACAATTATGCTCGGGAAAGAAAGGAATTCTTTTATGCTGCTAATTAACAAACTATCCAATACTTCCCCAAGAAATATTTTTAAAACTGCAAATAATCCTAATCCTATAGACAAACGCCATTTAATGCACCAAAGAAATACACTCTCAGTGACTTAATACTATTTTCTAGTCCCTGAGTAACTTGCTATAGATATAGAATTAAGGGATCAGTACATTTTATTGTAATCAAAAAAATTTTATTTTGTGAAAAAAATTGAGAAACTGAGAATTTTAAAGTTCTAGTGCTTTTTAGACTTAATATTTTTAGAGCACTATACTGACAAATAACTTTAATCACAACTTCTCAAGCCTTTGGCAAACAGTCTGGGGTAGTTCCCCAAATACAGGTATGCTGGTTTTAGTGAACAGCATAAGCAGATGACAAGACCAAAGTCACACAGCACTGATTTGAGAAGCTCCACCATGTGGGTCTTAACATGGAAACCGTCTCTGAGGGCTGGGGGACAAGCAGATACTCTGAGCTTCACAGCTTCGTCCAAAGCTTAATTTTTTATTCTTACATTTTACCTTTTTTTGTTTGCTTCCCTAGTCAGGGCTCTACCACTTCTTGCTGTGTGTCTGCTTCATACTTAGATATAAAATATATAAACATACGTTGTCGTCGAAACCGGTGTGGCTCAGTGGATAGAGCGTCAGTCTGTGGACTGAAGGGTCCCAGGTTCGATTCCGGTCAAGGGCATGTACCTTGGCTGCGGGCACATCCCCAGTGGGGGGCGTGCAGGAGGCAGCTGATCGATGTTTCTCTCTCATCGATGTTTCTGACTTTCTATCCCTCTCCCTCCTCTCTGTAAAAAGTCAATAAAGTATATATATATATATATATATACATATATATATATTTTTTAAATGTGTCACTGCCGTCTGTATCTGAGTAAGAATTACTCTCTTTCCCCATCCCCAGGGGTCCCCGGCCCGGATTAGAAAGAACAAGACTCTTCATCTCCAGCCACCCCACGCCTGCGGAGAGCCTGTGAGAGCAGAGACAGGAAGACAACAGAAAACATCACGGGCCAAAAATAACTGCAGAACTCTGCATGGAAATTTCTTTTAAGGATTTCACATTTACGGAGGCAGATTCTCCTCATGTCTAAATCCCTGCACAAGTGCTAGTCGCTGCAGACAGCACTTCACTCTTTCAGAGCACAAGCGTGCAGGTCACCAACCATTCGCCCAAGGCGGGGGAGGGAGGAAGGAGAAAGGGAAGGAAGGGAAGCAGAGAAGGGGAAGAAGGGACAGAGGAAGGAAGGAAGGAAGGGAGGGAGGGAGGGAGGGAGGGAGGGGAAAGGGAATGAGGAAAGCAGAGAAGGGGAAGAAGGGACAGAGGAAGGAAGGGAGGAAGGAAGGAAGGAAGGAAGGGAGGAAAGGAAGGAGGGAGGGAGGGAGGGAGGGAGGGAGGGAGGGGAAAGGGAATGAGGAAAGCAGAGAAGGGGAAGAAGGGACAGAGGAAGGAAGGAAGGAAGGAAGGAAGGAAGGAAGGAAGGAAGGAAGGAAGGAAGGGAGGAAGGGAGGAAGGGAGGGAAGGAGGGAGGGAGGGAGGGAGGGAGGAAGGGAGGAAGGGAGGAGAAAGGGAATGAGGAAAGCAGAGAAGGGGAAGAAGGGACAGAGGAAGGAAGGAAGGGAGGAAGGGAGGAAGGGAGGAAGGAAGGGAGGGAGGGAGGGAGGAAGGAAGGGAGGGAGGGAGGGAGGGAGGGAGGGAGGGAGGGAGGAGAAAGGAAATGAGGAAAGCAGAGAAGGGGAAGAAGGGACAGAGGAAGGGAGGAAGGGAGGAAGGGAGGAAGGAAGGGAGGAAGGGAGGAAGGGAGGGAGGGAGGGAGGGAGGAAGGGAGGAAGGGAGGAAGGGAGGAAGGAAGGAAGGAAGGAAGGAAGGAAGGAAGGAAGGAAGGAAGGCAGGGAGGGAGGGAGGGAGGAGGGGAGGGAGGGAGGAGAAAGGGAATGAGGAAAGCAGAGAAGGGGAAGGGACAGAGGAAGGAAGGAAGGGAGGAAGGAAGGGAGGAAGGGAGGAAGGGAGGAAGGGAGGGAGGAAGGAAGGAAGGAAGGAAGGAAGGAAGGAAGGAAGGAAGGAAGGAAGGAAGGGGAAAGGGAATGAGGAAAGCAGAGAAGGGGAAGAGGGACGGAGAGAGGAAGGAAGGTGCGGGAGAGGGGATGGAGGGAGGGAGAAAAGGCAAAATGTGAACAGATTCCTACAGATCCCTACAGCCCAGAGGACGGTGAGCAGGAGCTGCCTTCATTGCCCGGGGTTGACAGATGTGACAAAGAAGCCCGCAGAGACTCCCCGAAAGACCTCCGATCTGCCCCAGGGCCTGGCCCCCGCCCGAACGCCCTTTGGGAAGGTGGAGGGGCAGCCTGTGCGCCTCCCACAGCCACAAACGGGGAAGGAGATCCAGCACCCTGGTCTGGGTCGGGGCTCCGGAGGCGCCGGCCAGCCGCGGCCACGGCGCTCACGGTCACGGCGGCCACGGCGGCCACGGCGGCCACGGCGGCGCTCCGGTCACTGACACGCGCCCGAGCTTCATGTGACGACAGTCACGAGGTCTGGCCGGGCTTTGGGAGCCAGACCGGCCTGACCCGGCTCGGGGGTTCCCGGAGAAAGGAAGCGGGGTCTCGCATGGACACGCTCGTTCCGAAACGCCGACACCCCGGGCCGCTCTCCCCCCCCCCTCCCGCCGCCCCCCGCAGCCTCCTGGGCGGCCCCGACCATGACCATGCCAGGGCTGCCGCCGCCGCCCCATCGCTGTGGCCTGCTCCTGTGGGTGAACCGGAGTGTGAGCACGTGTCCCGGGGCCCTGGGCGGCCCTGTGGAGGGGTCGCGGCCGGCGGGCGGAGAACCGCTCGCTGGGTCGCCCAAGGCCACCGGGAAACACAGACGTCTGCGTTCCGACTCACTGACAGCAGCAGAACCGGTGACGGAGCAGCAGCGACAATAAAGTCACGGTGGGGTCACCGCCCCATGGGGAGCCGTGTCGAAGGGCCGCGGGGTCAGGAGGGCTGAGAACCGCTGCCCCAGGGCTGGTCCCTAACATCCACGTCACTGGAACCCCAGCATCAACGAGTCACGCCATTTCCCAGCCCTTCCCGAGGGCGGGTCCGCCGTCTGTCTCCTCCCGAGACTCGGCTTCCAGCCCGCAGCCACCGCACACCGGGCGCGGGCGAGCCCAGGCCGCTGGAACGAACGTCCTGTCCTGCGGCTGCCGAGCCGTCCCGGGGGAGCCGTCCCGGGGGAGCCACCCGCCCAGAGAAGCCGTGCCCAGAGGCGGGGTGCTCCGACACCATCAGCGACAGCCAGGAGCGCTCTGGAGCCTGGCCAGGACACAGCGCCCCGGTCCACTGCTCACAAAGGTGACAGCGCTCCCTGTGCTGCCTCCTGCGGGTGCCCGGGGGGGGGGGGGGGGGGGGGGACGCCAGAGCGGGGCTGCCACTCCTCTCTGCTGTTACTGGAACACTCAAGTGAAAAAGGGCCTCTCTGCCTCATTATATACACGTACACATTTTTAAACGCATTTGTTTTCAAAAGAAAAGCTCTTTACAGACGTGAACGAGTGACAGGTGTAATTCGCTGTAAAACCAGCGAAAGAGTCATTTGTCCTGAGGAAACAAACACAAACCCCCAGTCACCAACACCAGCCACACGGAGCTGTCACATGGCTGAGTCTTTCCAAATATTCTCGGCATCTGACCATCTACTGGGGTCTCATGACAGACATTCTCATCCTTAAATTATGCTCTCAACGTCATGGCTCCACGCAAACTAATCATATTCTCCCTCAGCATCATAAAACAATTTACTTAAAACCAAAGCTGCAGAGGGCCGGCCCCAGGGAAGACACCTGGGCATTTTTTTAAATCAGTGTCAGCTGAATCCCAGGCGCCAGGCAAAACCAAAAGGGCTGGATGCATTACTCAGTAACGACTTTTAACTTGCTTTGGGTGTCAGGGGAAGAGCCCTTGATATGTAGATTCAGCCGAGCCCGAGGAATGAGGGAATGAGTGGGGCCTGGGGCTCACTTAAGCTCCTTTGATTTTAAATCTTTTCAAGTGAAGCCCCTTTCTATTTTAGTATAAATAAGCACGCTGCGTTTGGGTTAGAATTCCCTGTCTCTCCATCAGATAGCAGAGATTCCACCCAGCCCCAGCTTTATTTCTACTTCTGTGTTGTCTATTCTTTTATATACTTCTCAATTCCCAGCCCCCCTACTCAGTAACTGGACCTTACTTCTCTCTCCACGCTGGTTGTGGAGAAGAGAGGAAAACCCCAACAGAAAGCAATGAAGGAGTCACACCGATTCCTCCTCCGGAAGATAAGGAAGGGCTAAGAAACGTGAAAGGCCATCTCATTTAACTAAGGTGGGGACACAGCAATAAAAGTCATGCCCAACCTGGAAGGTGAGCAGCCTGCCCCAGAGCTACGAGGGCGGCAGGCAGAGTGGAAAGCACACGCTTCCCAAGTCCAACACCACCTTTTCCTAATGGCAGATCCCTGACCCAGCCACTTCCTCTCGCTTCAGTGGGCTTACCACCTCTGAGGATTAACTAACTAATTCGGGGGTCCAGAGAAGAAAAGCCATAACTGGTAAGGAAGACACATGAGTTAAAGGGGGTTACTACTGCTCTGCAGCGAGGTGTTCCAATTTTTTCCCAAAGAATGGAAATCAAGAATTTTAAGTGAGCCTAGCTCATTTGGCTCAGCAGATAGAGCGTCAGACTCAGACTGAAGAGTCCTGGGTTTGATTCTGGTCAGGGGCATGTGCCTGGGTTGCAGGCTTGACCCCCAGTAGGAGGCATGCAGGAGGCAGCCTATCAATGATTCTCTCTCCTCACTGATGTTTCTATCTCCCTCTCCCTCTCCCTTCCTCTCTGAAATAAATAAAAATATATTTTTTTAAAAAGAATTTTAGGTGATATCTCAAAGTAATTTATTATTAATCCAAACACTGCTTACATTGCTTGGGCCAAACTACAAGCCATATTCAAACTGTAGGCATCTAGTCTGTAATTGCTCACTCCCGAAAGCACTCAGCAGAATGCCTGGCACATACTGGCATCTGTAGCTATTATATTATCCTATATAATAAAGCTGTAATATGCAAATTGACCATCACTCCATCACAAGATGGCTGCCTACGACCAAGCCAGCAGGGGGGTTAGTGAGGGATGACCAAACAACTGAACAAGCAGGTTGTGTGGGGTGGCCAGGCCAGTATGGGAGTTAGTGAGGGATAATCAGCCCAGTGCAGGAGGAGGCTGTGAGGGGCAACAAGGGGGGCAGCTGGGGACAACCAGGCTGGCAGGGGGGGTAGTTAGGGATGACCAGACCAGCAGAGGGGGGGGCATTTGGGGGCAATCAGGCAGGCAAAGGGGGCAGTAAGAGGTGACCAGGCTAAGGGGGGGGCAGTTAGGGGCAACCAGGCCAGCAGGCAGGTGAGCAATTAGGAGCCAGCAGTCCAGGATTGTGAGAGGGATGTCAACTGCCTGTCATCACTGTAACATAAAGATCAGGCCTAAATCGGCACTCGGACATCCCCTGAGGGGTTCCAGATTAGAGAAGGTACAGATTGGGCTGATGGGGAACTCTCCCCACTCCCCCCCCCCCCGCAGGAATTTAATGCACTGGGCCTCTAGTCCCTAATAAAATTCAAAATGGTACTGGCTTTCAACAAATTGATGCTAATTGGTTGGTTGGTTGGTAGGTAGGTAGCCTGGTTAGATGGCTGATTGGTTTTCTGAAGGAAAAGGAATGGTGGAAGTGAAAGCAAGAAAGGATTGAAAAGTTAAGCAACCTGAGTAGGACACAACAAAATAAAACATCTCTTTCTTGAAAGAGGGAAAGTGTACATACCCTGAAGCTGTTCTACCCTGTATGTGCCTTTACACTTTCTATTACCGGGCAAGTACTTAAATAAAACCTGGCTGGATCAGAAGCCGCTTTCCTGGATTGTGCTTCATAATGTTTAATCATGAACTAAAAGTGATTGTTTTCCTTACCGATCAGTGAAAATTGCCACACACACATACTGAGCTGTTACCATTGAGTGAAACTGTACTGACAGGAAGCAGAGGTACTTGTGTCTTTTTACCCCTTCCAATCAAATATAATTTCTATTTTAGATATAAGAAAAGGAAGCAAAAAAATAAATAAATAAATAAATAAGGAAGCTATTCTTTAAAAGTAAAACCTACAAATGTTCTCATATTGTTTATTCAAGATCCCAAACATACTTTAATTTCTTTTTCAAGTGCTATTTCCAATTACATAAAGAGCAGAGACGCATTCTATATTATAAATATAAAGAATTAAATGGAAATCTCCAATGGCCAATGCTTTAATCAATTGTGCTTTTAATGAAGCCTCCTTAAAACCCCAAAAGGACGGGGGTCAGAGAGCTGCGGAGAGTGGCATGTTTGGAGGACGTGGCACTCCACACCCCTTCCCTGCACCCTGCCCTCTCCACCTCTGCCACCTGGCTGCTCTGAGTTACATTCTTTCATACTAAACCAATAACCAAGTGAGAAAAAACAATGACTCTATAATGCCATCATCCAGAGACAGTCGCTATTGTTATTTTGGTGTATTTCCTCCTACTTGATGACTCCAACACTTACTATGTAACTCTGGGCAACTTACTTTCTCTACCTCCGTTTCCTCATCTGTAAGATAAAGATAGCAACAGTACTACCTCTTAGGTTTGTGAGCATTGAGTTAGTACATATGAGGAGTGGATACACATAATGCCTGGCAACACATTAATAATTACAAATTATTATTGATACTTTACTTTCATACCTTTTTTTAAAAAAAATTAGGACCATAGTACGAAGCACAAACTATGCAAAGGCGACTTGGAAAAGACCCCTTTTCAGCCTCTTCAACCAACCCTAACTATGAACCTTGAAAGCCCAACACTGCAGGGTAGGCATCTCCAGATAAGGAAATGAGAGCGGACACAAGAGGGAGGGGCAGGCCTGGGCCTTCTCTACCCTGAGAAATACTTAGGTGATAAAATCAAGCCAGTGCGGCCTCCAGAAACATAAGTCTCTTCCATGAGTTTACATAACATGAACTTGGCAAGAGATGAATGTTAAATTAGATTAGCAGCAGCTTCTGTAGCTTATTACACCATTTATCAGTGTGTTCAGGCTAAAGGCCAGCTCTGCCTACATGCATCAAATGTAGGAATCAAGGTTCTGTTTATATTTCTACTAGAAGCCTGATGCACGAAGATTCGTGCTAGAATGGGCTTTCCTTGCCCTGGCTGCCGGCCCCGCCTTTCCACTCCAGCCCAGCCCCATTCTGCTCAGGCCAAGGAGCCGCCTCTTTCCCCTCCAGCCCGCCTTCTCACACTGCCTAGAGGCCTTGAGAGATGGGGGTGGGGCAGAACCCCTTGCATCCTGCCCGCCATCACTTGGCACCTGTGTATGCAAATTAATTGCCATCTTTGTTGGGTTAATTTGCATATCACTCCTGATTGGCTGGTGGCATAGCAGTGGTATGGTCAACTTAATGTTTGTCTAGCTAAAACTAGAGGCCCAATGCACGGGAAGGGTCCTTAGGCCTGGCTGGCAATCAGGGCCAATCTGTAGGACGACTGGCAGGGTGACTGGGGGGGCCCTGCTGGCACCTGCTTTGGCTGGCCTGAAGCCTGCAGGCTGGGGGCAGCTCCTGTATTGAGTGTTCGCCCCCTAGTGATTAGTGCACGTCATAGCAACCAGTAGTTCCACCCGTCGTCCCAATGGTTGTTCCACCGTTTGGTCAATTTACATACTAGGCTTTTATTATATAGGATAAGATGATTATCAGTCAGGGTAGATCTTGAGACTGGATCCTATGAAAGGGTCTAATATCAATTACATCTTTTCACGCAACAAATATGAAATTCAGATGTGCTTGATAGGAGGATAAATGGTGATGGGAAAAAAATAAAACGCAATTTTTAAAGATGTGCTTTATGCTGGGGCACAATCCTCCTGTCATTACTATATCAAAAGCATATGATATCACATTATAGTGGCAAGAGCACTCAATTAAGACCCCCAAAATAGGCTGTAGTTGATTTTTTGTCATTGCTGAATTATAATTAACATGTCTACCTCTCTGAGATTCATTTCAATTTTAAAAATGTCTACACTATTTATATTAAAAGATTAGTATGCAATTCCAGAAGAATAATGCATGTAAAAATACTTTAAATATTATAAAGTGGTTTACAAATATAGGCTGTTCTTATGGTTCCAAAAGCCATAGTCTACATTTTTTACAATGTTAACGTCCTCACCAAAGAATGATTATAGTTATATTGCATGTGATTAGTACTATGACCGTTCATATTTTACTGTCTCAAGCAGAGTCCTTCAGTAATGTTTCTTGATAAGTCATCTGCTTTCTAAAAGAAAAATGAATATTAACATAAAGACAAAATATCTATTAACTGATCTGTAGAGGTGGATTTTGAGGTAGGTTAATATACTTAAGATTGTTTTTCCAGTCAGTTGAAAGAATTAGATTCATGGGGGAAAGTGTGTTTTATTTATAATGTCAAGGACTCAAATTTTAAGATCCTTAGAAAATACACTCCACTTGATTATAAGAGAAATTTAAATATATTGGTATTTCAAATCAGATTTGGAAACTGGAATTATAACACACTTGAAAGTACACATGCAGACAGCAGTTTGCCTAAATTGGCAAGTACAGAACAGATATTAGGGCTGGAAGAGAAGAAGGAAGAAAAGCAATTGGCTTAGGAAAGGCAATTGAAAACTGGCATTAGCTTTTTGCATTTCTGAAGGGCTTGTGCAATAAAAATTCTCTAACCATTTATCACTTTCATTGTAATTTTGAGTTCATAGGGAAAGCATAAATTCCCATAATATGAATCATATTTCCATCAATTCATACAATCATCTAATATTGACTGAGGACTGTGTCTGCACTTAGTTGAGTACCAGAAAGACAATGGTGAATAAAATGCACTTTCTGTGCTTAAAAGGCTTAATCTATTCTTGATGGAAGCTATCTGAGTAATTGATGGGCCACAGCACTGTGGGAAGCTGCACTCAGGGATTCTAATGTCCTTCCTATTCTGCTATCTTCACAAGTTGCTCTCCCCATGTCCTGATAGAGAAGTTACTCAGATATACAGTCAATCCATGAGGTTATTTCGGAAGAGTTTTGAAGTTCAAAATACTGAAGTATATTACAAAAATATTCTCGTTTCATGAGTCCTCCCGAAAGCACTGAACATAAATAATGGAGGCCCAGGTCTGGCTGCCGCTGCTCCAAAGTCTTCGTGTAACCCAACCACTAGCCGAGGCCAAAGAACGGCTTTTTCACGAAGACTTCGGTACTGAGAACAATCACTGTTTAATACTCCATTACTGTCCCGGCATACCAGAATACCATTCCCAATTAATCCGCTGGCTAGCTTTTAAGTAAAAACTGGTGATAGAATATTTAGTACCTGATCAGAGAAATACTACACTTTGAATCAGTGCTATCCCTATTTCCATAACTCCCCTGAAGAAAAAAACTGAGCTCCGGACACAGTGGCCCAGATAACATACATGTCCAAGACAGAGATGTATGAGATGAATCACTGCCATTAAAATACCAGCTGCATAAAATTGAAAGAGCATTTCCATTGAACCAACTCAAAGAGGCTGACTTTCACATCCCTCCTCACCGGTGAGTAAAAGTTATCTTCCCCAGACGAGATCTAGATTAGATAAAGTGTTTCTCCAACTTCTACCTGACATAAATGTGCTGAAATTCGAAGAATAAAGCCACCTCCTCCTAAAGAAACATGACACTAAAGACCGGCCGCGCAGCAGAGAGACAGAAATGCTTGCTTGAGCACGTGGGCATGTAAACACAGAGAACCCTAAAAGTGGCCCCTGTCGACATCAGGAAGCCCCTAGCCATGGCTTGCAAACACTCCGCTCACTTCTCAAGAATCGCTTCAAATGCACATTTCCAGATTCTACCCCCCAACAGTCTTAATTCAGAAAGAGTAAGGTGTGTCTTTGGAATGAGTACAGTATTTTTGGATCGCTTTATGTTTTAGAGAGAGAGGAAGGGGGGAAGAGAGAAAGAAACATCAGTTTGTTGGCCCACATACGTATGCATTCATTGCTGGATTCTAGTATGTGCCCTGACCCGGGATGGAACCCCAAACCATGGCGCATGGGGACAACACTCTAACCCACTGAGCCAATTTTTAAAATCACAAAAACTGGTGAACTGCTTATGGCCCCTCAGACCACACTTGGAAACACTCAGAGGCTGTCACGAGGGACGTCCACTGGTGGCCTCTGTTGTGCGGGGACCAGGACGGAGGCTGAAACCGGCGTGCCGCCTGGCAATGGACCCACGGCCTCCGTGTAGAACAGCGCCCGGCCCGCGGAGCCTCGGGGCTGGCTGTCACAAGCACCTCACACACGCCGGGAGCGGGGTCACGGGGGCCTTCCTGACTTGGGCTTCGCTAAATATAATGCTTCACTTGTGTTCTCATAAAGAAAGGAGGCAGTATGAACTCTTTCTGTGTAGCACATCTACTCCACAACACTACTAAACCATTAATCACTTTAAAAGACAAGACAAGTCAGTTAAATTAGTGAGAGATCATTTTAAATATTGTGCTTGAATAAAAAATCACTGTATTCCTGGTATGCTCTACACTCTACACTGTGTACAGGCACTGAATAAAACCATTATTGGAAATTTAAACTGGCTAAACATGTTCCTTTAAAGGAAAACAACCATCTTATTTCCTGATGCTAATTTCCATTCCATTTCCTGGGTAAAACTGCCCAGCAGCACAGTTACAGGCAAATGCCCTGAGGGACCCACCTTGGGCGGATAGGCCAGAGAAGCAATCCCACGCCACCCATCCAAGCCCCACACTGGGGGTCAGCCCCCAGCCCGGCATGTGCCCTGACCGGAGATCGAACCGGGACCTCCCGCTTCCTGGGTCCACGCTCACCCACGCTGGCCAGGCAAGCCTTCGCTTGATGACTCTTCCAGCGCAGCACGGCTTTTCTAGTACACGCATTTCTCCACCGTGTTCACAGGACAGCGATTAGAGTGAAATGCATCAAACCGAGACCACCACCGTCACTTCTCTGATCCCATTAACAACGCCAAAACAGGCTTTGGCAAGCAAATGCCGAAGCTGGTTACAAAGCACCACTCAAAATAAGTGTCACTTGCCTTTAAGAAGGCGCAGGATAGCCCTCTGGGGTGGCTCGGGGGTTGAGGGTCAATCTATGAACCAGATCACAGTTGAATTCCTGGCTGGGGCATGCCTGGCCCGCAGGCTCAATCCCGGAGGCAGCGGATCAGTGACTCTCTCTCATCATTGATGTCTCTCTCTCTCCCTCCCTCTCCTTCCTCTCTGAAATCAATTTAAAAAAATAAAAATAATAGTCTAAAAATTTAACTTTTGGGTGATTGTTATCTGTAAAAGACTGATCCCCCCCGCCCCCCCATATGTCTTCATAGAGAAGACCAAGAAACAATGACCAGACCCAGAACCGTGAGCCTCGCTAACATCTAGAAGGAGTTCTTTTCCTTCCTTGGGACACAGGACTTGCAGCGCTAAAACCAAGACAGTCCTAAGCAAACCAGGACATCACTCATCCCACAGAACATCTCGCTCCCGGAACAGCTGTCTGGGTGCGGCTCGCTGCCCAGAGCTCAGGCAGAGGGAGTTCTGGAAACACCGATTCCCATGAAAAGAAATCAGGGCTCTTTTTAGAGAAACTGCTAAGTCCAGGTGTGAACAGAATAATGAATAGGCAAAATGACCCTGAAATCTCTCATTATACCAGACACAAGAAAATTCTCAAAGACGAGAAGAGCCACAGCAAAAGGACTCAGGCGCCAACTGGAAAGGGCTCCCCCAGCCAAAGAGGGGCTCATCGGACTGAAACCCTCAAATACGTTCAAATCCATGCGCTCGTAATACTTCCTTAAAACATACCACTAACTGATCGCTTTCAGGGGACGATGGGAAACCAGCTCATTATCTTGGACACTGATAACGAGAAGAGTCTAGCATTTATTCTGCTTTTATATGAACTGTACCACTGTGTAACCAATACTATATGAGGTAAACGTGTCTCTTCTAAAGAAGTACATACAAAATAAATGAAAAACAAATGACAGTTAAAACATCATGCTCACCCCGACCAATAACAGATCTAGGTTTGAGCATCAACTGCTACTCATGTAACAAAGACAATCAGATAGCATGTGCCT
This sequence comes from Antrozous pallidus, assembly GCA_027563665.1. Taxonomy (NCBI): domain Eukaryota; kingdom Metazoa; phylum Chordata; class Mammalia; order Chiroptera; family Vespertilionidae; genus Antrozous; species Antrozous pallidus. The sequence goes on from CM050519.1 coordinate 88,945,729, forward strand.
CCCAAGGAAGGTCACATCACCGCCACCTAGTCCTGCCAAAGGGATCAAATGCAGGTTTGGTCAAGTCTCTGGCGCAGCTGCCAGGCTGCAGAACACACAGAGGAGAGAGGACCATGCTGAACTGTATGATTCAAGTACACTCAGCAACCTCCAGACCACATACAGGTCATGCTACGGGACAAACGTTCCAGGTTCTTCCACAGCTAAACTGTAAAGAGAGAAAAAGAACAGAGAAACATTTTTTAATGGGCAGCGAGAATAATGTCCACAGATGCATATGTGAGCGACAAAATTATAACAACATGCATGGAAATGATTACTATAAAGTCAAGGTGAGTTACTTGGATAGAACAGGAGGGGCTGACCCTGGGGTTTGGGGAAGTTACAAGGGTATTCTCTTCATAATCATCCAATTACGTATTTATTTTCTGTGATTTTCTCAGCCTGTATTTTTTATTTTATAATAAAAGGCTTTGTCAAAAGTAATATTGTAAAATCTACCATTTAACCCTTTCTATATTCCAAGCATTTCTATAAATACTAAGCATTTGTATTTTTATTTTTTAAATATATTTTATTTACTTTTTACAGAGAGGAAGGGAGAGAAGGATAGCGAATTAGAAACATTAATGAGAGAGAAACATCGATCAGCTGCCTCTTGCACACTCCCTACTGGGGATGTGCATACAACCAAGGTACATGCCCTTGACCGGAATCGGACCTGGGACCTTTCAGTCCACAAGCCGACACTCTATCCACTGAGCCAAACCGGTTAGGGCAGCATTTGTATTTTTAAACACTGTGTGACATTGCTCCAAACAGCCCCTGAAGAGACTTACAGTCTCCATTTTTCAGATAAGCAGACCGAGACCTGGAAATCTTCAGCAAGTTACCCGCAGTCACTGAGTTATTAGGGCAGAGCCAGGATTCAAATTCAGACAGCTGACTCCAAAACCACTCTCCTCCTGGGTGTGCCCTCCGAAACCCCTCCGGAGACATTCACTGCTTACCTGCTCAACCACGCTAGGTGTTAGACACCAAGGGGAGTTCCTGTCTTCGTGGAGCTCGAGGGTGAATGAAAAAGAAAGAGACTCGTCTGAGCATGCCGATATGACTGTGGTCAGCACAGCGAGGAGAGGTGCCTGTGCCAGGAGAACATGTCCTCAGTGGGGAGTGAGGGAAGCTTCTCTGCAAAGTGATGCTCGAGGTCTGAGTGGAGAAATTCGCTAGCTAAGGGGGCAGCCGTTTCCCCAGGCAGAGGAAGCAGCAGGCAAAGAAGTCATGGACAGAGGGAGCCTGGAGCTTGGAGGACCGAGGATGAGGTGTGAGGAAGGAAGGTAGAGGGACAGGAGATCAGGCTGAAGAGTGAGGAAGACCAGGAAGGTGCTGATGAGTTTTAATAAAACATGTTGCTGCCCTGACCGGTGTGGCTCAGCGGATAGAGCGCCGGCCTGCGGACTGAAAGGTCCCGGGTTCGATTCCGGTCAAGGGCATGTTCCTTGGTTGCGGGCACATCCCCAGTGGGGGGGGGGGTGCAGGAGGCAGCTGATCGATGTTTTGTTCTCATCGATGTTTCTGACTCTCTATCCCTCTCTTCTCCTCTCTGCAAAAAATCAATAAAATATATATATATATATATATATATATTTTAAATAAATAAATATAAAAATGAACTGAAGGAAGAGCCAATAAGGAGGCAGCAAGACCCCAGTTGAGAGGCTATTGCAGTCTTCCAGGTGGGACATGATGGTACTTGGGACCAAGCACAAGAGCTAGAGAGGAGGAGATGAGCCCTGGCTGGGTGGCTCAGTGGGCTGGAGCACCATCCCGTACACCAAAACGCTGCGGGTTGGATTCCCAGTTAGGGCACATCCTTAGGCTGCAGGTTCGATCCCCAGTGTGGGCGCCACACACAGGAGGCAATTGATCGATGTTTCTGCCTCACATGGATTTTTCTTTTCTTTCTCTCCCTCTCTCTCAAAATCAGTTTAAATCAACATATCCTCTGCTGACGATTTTAAAAAGTGCATGAATGCAAGATGCAAGGGGTAAAAAGACAGGACTTGATGATGGAATGCATGTGGGGAGGAGGAGATGTCAAGGACTCAGAGGCTCCTGGCGGTGGGACCTGACTTCCCGAGGTGCTAGTCGCCGACAGGAAACAATGGGGACACTTGGACTTTTTGAATTTCAGGCACCACTGTGAGTGCCAAGTGGAAATGTCAAGTTAAGTAGCTGAATAAATGAGATTTGTGCCTGAGGAATAAACTCTAATCCTCAGTGTAGGGATGGTTATTACAGGAGGCTCAAAGATGAGACTGCCGAGAGAGAGAGAGAGAGAGAGAGAGAGAGAGAGAGAGAGAGAGGGAGAAGGGGAGAGATTTCAAGAATGAGAGAGAGAGAGAGAGAGAGAGAGAGAGAGAGAGAGAGAGAGAAGGGGAGAGATTTCAAGAATGACCTAAAATCAAATCTAGAAAACAAAGCTACTTCCTGAGTTTATCTAGGGGTCAAAACCTCAGAAAGGTTTAGTGAAATGAGGAAAAATTGGGGGAAAAAAAAGTAAATTACTTCCCTCAGGAATAATACATTGACATTTCTAGATCATTTGAGATGTTAATTTCGTGTCTTAAGTGGCAGAGCCTGCATGACCCCCAGGTGCTATCTGCTAGAGCTGACTTTCGCAGAAAGAAGAGACTCAACCTTTGGAGCAAGGAGAGAAAGCCCTAGTCCAGTGGTTGGCAAACTCATTAGCCAACAGAGCCAAATACCAACAGGACAACAATTGAAATTTCTTTTGAGAGCCAAATTTTTTAAACTTAAACTTCTTCTAACATCACTTCTTCAACATAGACTCGCCCAGGCCGTGGTATTTTGCGGAAGAGCCACACTCAAGGGGCCAAAGAGCGGCATGTGGCTCTCGAGCTACAGTTTGCCAACTACTGCCCTAGGCCCTCAGGGACTGCTCCAAGGAGTAGGAGAGGAACGCAAACACAGGGAGAAGGGGCTGTCTCTCCAGAGCTGCAGACAAAGGCATCAGCCTTTCTGTAGCTTCTACGACAAGATAAAAACCCAATTCACTGTTAAAACGAATTCATCTTGCCAAGTAAGAGAAACAGGACTAACTCGCAGCTTCTATAAAGCTCAGGCGTGACCGGCTCAGGAAAAAAGCAAAAGGACTAAGCCCTCCTGGATACCAGCTTCCGGGGACGGAGACAACAGGAGCCCAACAGAAGGGCTTCTGCACACACTGACTGGTTTCAGCAGAGAAGACTCCATAACGGTCTGCAGGCACCAGAAACGGAAGAACTTAAGCGAGCTTATTCACAAGCACATGAGACACTGCTCATGGCCTCGCAGAGATGCAGGAGGGCGGGTGGAGTTAGGAAAACGGGCAGTGAGGTCCTGCAGGAGCAGATGAGCCAACACCTATAAAATCTGAGTTACTGTGATCAATGCAAACTCACGCGTGCAGGTGGGAGAGAACTACAGAAATTCAGGTTTGAAGGCCATCTGATTAGAGGGTCGTGACAAGGTTGGGGGTTCAATCTCCCGTCAGGGCACATAAAAGAAGCAACCAATGCATGCATGTATAAGCTGACCAACAAAATGTTTCTCTGTCTTTCTTCCTTTCTCTTTCTTTCTCTAAAATCAGTAATTTAAAAAAAAAAAAAAAGAAAGTTTGAATTTACAAATGAGTACTTGTGAAAATTTATCTAATTTTCCAAGAGGTTTATTCTACACTAAATTTAAAAGCTTATTAAGTAGACTAGAGGCTCAATGCATGAAGATTCGCGCAAGAATGGGTCTTCCATCCCCTGGCTTTTGGCACCGCCTTGCCTCTGGCCAGAGCTGCCTTTCCGCCTTCCCACACTGCCCAGAGGCCCGGAGTGGCTGGGGTGGTACTAAATGTCTGCATCCCGTCCCACCCGTGGCCGCTTGGTGCCTGCATATGAAAATTAACCCACCATCTTTGTTGGGTTAATTTGCATACTCACTCCTGATTGGTTAGTGAGTGTTATGAAGGTATGGTCAATTAGCATGTTACTCTTTTATTAGTGTAGATTCTAGTGATTTAAACAAGTTCACGTATCTTACCCTACAAATGAGCAGTTCATCCCATTTTCCCTTGACCTCAGAGGCATTTTACTTGGGAGTCACCCTGCCCATTGCTCTTTACATCCAGCTGGTGGCTATTCACACATGGAAACCCAGGAGAGCTGATAAATGTAGCGGGACTGACCAGTGTCTACAGGAACTGACCACCAGTGGCAGGGACAGGGGGGACACACCTCACACTCCTACCTACATCCTCCCAAAGCAGCACCTGAGCTGACAAGCCCACCAAAATATAGTCAAGTCTAGGCTTTCTGGAAAGCTCCACTGTGTTTGGAGAAACTATATAAGCACACACCCCAGGAACAGCAAGATGTGGAAATGAGTGACTGGACGCAGGCGCTGGCCCTCAGGGTATCCAGGAGAAGACACCCCTCCCCCTCCCAGACCCCAAGAGCTATCGCTCATCATCGCCCAAACAACTAACCCTAGTTTGGAAAGTGACCTAACAGTGACGGGGAAAATCATGAAGTTCCAAGTTTGCAATGTGTTTTTCTTTCAAAAGCAAAGCTGCCATTTAAAAGGACAAACAAAACCCCAGCAACCTGGCGCGCCGTCATGTTACCACTGACAGCCTTCCACAGACATTTCTGTTCTCCAGCCCGAGCCCCCGGCCAGCCTGCTGAGTCACCCACTCGGTGCAATGGCCGCGACATCCTGCCCGCAGGGACGCACACATTTTAAGGAATCTAGGGCACCTACCCCCACAAGTGATCAGGCTGGGAAATGAAACCTAAGGTATTTTTAAGAAGGCAACATTCAATTACCGCAGTGGCACAGCAGCATGCGCCCCAAACAAAAGCAGCCTAAGACTCAAAAGGGCCTGAAATAAAGGCTCCAGACAGAACGCTCCCCTGTGGAGACCTCCATCTTCACATCTGTGAACAAACAGTAGGACCCTGCCATTCGGGGCTGAATTTATTGTCTAAAGACAATGTTAAGACACCCCTGGAAGATTCTTAAGCCTATCTCTAATGACAACTAGTGATAATTAATATCAAGCAAACTCTCACTCTTGGGTTTACTGTCTTCTGTTCCATCTGCACAGCTTCAGTAGCTCTCACTTTCTATATTACTGCAGCACTTATTTCTCCCCCAGGTCCATCCCAATTACGTTTCTGGTTAACGTTTCGGAAGCCCGGCTCGGATGCTGTCACCCCGGTGCTCAGAGAATGTCAGTGGCTGCCATCCCTCCAGACTGAACTCCGACTCTAATCCCTCAGCTGGGGCCGCCCAGGGCCTGGCCAAGGCTGCCCTTCCAGTCCGAGCTCCTGCAGGTCATCGCACACGCTCACTAGCGACTCAAATCCCAAAGGGCACAGGCACTGCATCTCTGAAACAGTTTGCAGGGCTTATTGCTTTATTTTTGTACAAATTATGGAAGTACAGATTGCTACCTTCGGACAGTTTCGCTCATGCAGATACACACTTTTTTCTTAGGATACCTATGCTGGTTTTGATTAGCTCTTTTTTATGTTCTAGGTTTAATCATATATCTTCCTTTGTGTGTAATCACTGTATGTATCACTATTCATATATAATTTCATCTTTGTTTACTAACCTTAAGAACTAGTTTCTTCATAACAACTATTCTTTTGTGTATAATCACTGTTTATATGTCAAGAGATTATAGACATCCAAAACTTTTTTGAATACATATTTGCATTTGCTTATATAAGCACTAGAAGCCAGATGCACAAAATTCCTGCAAGAGTTAGGTATTCCTTCCCCTGGCTGCCAGCACCAGCTTCCCTCTGGCACCTGGGACCCGGGCATCCCTCATAGCCCTGGCTTCATCTGGAAGGATGTCTGATCTAATTAGCATATTATGCTTTTATTATTATAGATTATTATAGACTAGAGGCCTAGTGCACAAAATTCTTGCAGAGAGGAATGGGTCCCTCAGCCCAGCCTGTACCCTCTCCAATCAGGGATCCCCCTCAGGGGATGTCCAAGTCGGACATCCCTCTCACAATCCGGGACCACTGGCTCCTAATTGCTCACCTGCCTGCCTGCCTGATCACCCCTAACTACTTGTCTGCCTGCCTGATCGCCCCTAACCGCCTCTGCCTGCTGCCTGATCACCCCCAACCGCCTCTGCCGGCTTCCTAAAACCCCTAACTGCTCTCCCCTGCCTGCCTGATCGCCCCTAACCACTTTCCCCGGCCAGCCTGATTGTCCCTAACCACCTCTGCCTCAGCTTTGTCTGGAAGGACATCCAGAAGGATGTCCAGAAGATGTCTGGTCTATCCAGTCTAATTAGCATATCACCCTTTTATTATATAGATAATGTATATCTTGAAGAGTAAACAGCACCTATTATTAATACTGGCTATATGGAAGAGAGATTTTTTTCACTATAAACACTTCCAAATGCCTCAATGTTTTTAAACTGTGGGATTATATGACCTATATAAAAAATTACATTTAAAAATTATAACTAGTATCAACTTAAAGTAAAACAACCCTACACCACAGCAAGAGTTAGATAAGATCCTATCCTTCCCAGGGTTCTCAAAAATGCCATCTTCCTTAAAAATTTTCCCACCAGCCACCCTGACTTACCCTACCCCCCAGTTAAAATGCAAACCAATCTTCTGAGGGCAGCGAGTGCCATTATCCATTCACAAAGAGTTGAGGATTACTTTATCACATTAGCATAACAAAAGAAAGCTACAAAGAGGCTGTGTATAGTTTACCTAATTCCTATTTGTTTTCCTTTTGTCCTCAAGTAACTAAATTGACTTTGTTTTACTCAAAGAACTTCTGTATTCGTAAAAGAACTCATTTAGGAATTCTACCACTGGAGGCCCGCATTGCTGTGTGAATGTGTTCGCTGTCTCTACAAACATTGCCCTCCCATCCAGTCTGCTCCTTCGGCCCCATCTCAGCCGGAGAGGCTGGCCCGAAAGGGGGGGGGGGAGGGGGGGTGCGGCGCGCACAGCAGGCCTTACAGAAAGCAACTATCCGAGCTCTTCGAGACTCAGAGGCAAGGCGGGGGCCGTTCTCCGGAAACTGAGGTTGAGATCTCCAATCTAAAAATGTCAATGGGACACTTCAATTTGTCCTCATCTCAAACAATAACCCACTTTCCGGCAGAATCCGTCTACCAAGAGCCCGCCTACCTGCTTACCACGTCCGCACACGGCTCTCAGCAGCTGACTATGCAAACAGTAAGCTGGGACGTGCAGGTACTCAGTAAGCGCACATTACTTAGATTAGGTTAACTTCCTGAACTTCCCTGCCCAATCTCTGGAGTCTTTCCTCACTATCTTCTTCACAGGGCAGCAGATTTCGGTTTTCCAGACGTCACTAGCATGAGACTTTCCCCCTTGATATGGAGACCCACTTTGTAACGCTGGCCCGGTAAGCAGAACAGGTTTTCATCACTCACGTCTGTCCCACTTCTCCTGCTGTCGCCCAGGGTGCAGCCACTGTAGCTAGTGAATCTGAGGCTCCTGGTCCAGGGGAGCTACCTGGCCTGGCATAAGGCCAAACTGCCACCTGGGCTGTGGCAGCCGGCCGGCGAAGCCGGACTAACAGCCGCCACGTGAGAAGGCAGCCCAGAGCGCCACAGCCCAGCCCGCGGGCCCAGAGCCCACGCCGGGGGCTGCGGAAGCGAGGCCGAGACAGCCGCTGTCAAGATTTGAGCGTCCACCTTCCTGACCTCACCAGGTTTCCTTAGTTCCTGCAAATACCTGGACGACAGCTATTTTTACTGCTTTAACGCACAGTGATGCCCGCCCTGCAGACTGGCGCAGCCGCTACAGAAAAATTAACAGTAGAGCCGAGACCGGTGTGGCTCAGTGGATAGAGCGTCGGCCTGCGGACTGAAAGGTCCCGGGTTCCATTCCGGTCAGGGGCATGTGCCTTGGCTGCGGGCACATCCCCAGTGGGGGGCGTGCAGGAGGCAGCTGATCGCTGTTTCTCTCTCATCATCATTTCTAGCTCTCTATCCCTCTCCCTTCCTCTCTGTAAAAAATCAATATGATGTGTGTTTTTTAAAAAAGAAAGAAAGAAAAATTAACAGTGGGTCTGCCGTATGACCTACAGAGTCCACATCTGGGAATCTACGTGAAGAACCCCAAACACTAATGTGAAAGGATGCACGCGCCCCCGTGTTCCGTGCAGCACTGACTACAACAGCCAGGCCGTGGGAGCAACCCAAGTGCCCACCGGGCAGGAGCAGGGAAACCCTGTGGCGCATACACACACAACGGAACAGTTCTCGGGCACAAAAAGGTAATGCATCTTGGATGGACCTGGAGTGGAGTGCATCATGCTCAGTTAAAGAAGTCAGAGAAAGACAAATACCCTATGATTTCACTGATCTGTGGAGAATCTACAGAACACAATAAACACACTGTCAGACATAGGCAGAGGGAGAGCGTGTGGCTGACAGAACGGGGGGAGGGTAGGGGACCGGATGGATAACGGGATGGGTGTTGGGAGGACGGGTGAAAAACGTGACGGGACTAAGAAGTACAAATTGGTAATTACAGAACAGTCGTGGAGATATAAAGTACAGCATGGACAATACGGTCAATAACATTATAATAAGCTGGGACCGGTTTGGCTCAGTGGATAGAGCGTCGGCCTGCGAACTCAAGGATCCCAGGTTCGATTCCAATCAAGGGCATGTACTCTGGTTGCAGGTGCGTCCCAGGTGGGGGATGTGCGGGAGGCAGCTGATCGATGTTTCTCTCTCATCGATGTTTCTGGCTCTCTATCCCTCTCCCTTCCTCTCTGTGAAACATCAATAAAATATATTTTAAAATAATAATAATATTATAATAAGTATGTATGGTGTCAGGTGGATACTAGATTTATTAGGGTAGTCTGATCAATTATATAATGTCCAATCACTGGGTTATACACCTGAAACATAAAATATTGTGTGTAAACTGTAATTGAAAAATAAAAATATATTTTAAAAAATTATTCCCACCCAAGTAAAATCAAAACCCTCACACACATAGATACTAGATTAATTAGAGGGGGGAAACGCTATGGTAGCGACCACAAACAGACCTAATTTTCCTCATTGTCAGAGCAAACACTTCTTGAGCTCTGCGGGGTGCAAGGGATAGCAAAAGGCGTAAAGCGCGGTCCTCACCACATGGAGTTACAGCCGGTGCCTACACTGGGAAGCAGGGAGAAGCATTTGAACACTCCCAGACACGGAAACCTTTTCCCTTTCAGTTCAGGCTTCTCTCTCTAGCTGCCCACTTTTAACCATGTCTGCATTTTTTTTCTCTAAAGAAGGAAGTCAGTAAGAAAAAAACGAGGAAAGGTGGAAGGACCCTAACCGGTTTGGCTCAATGGACAGAGTGTTGGCCTGCAGACTAAAAGGTCCCAGGTTCGATTCCGGTCAAGGGCACATCCCCAGTAGGGGTTGCGCAGGAGGCAGCTGATCAATGTTTCTAACTCTCTATCCCTCTCTGTTCTTCTCTGTAAAAATAATAATAATAATAATAAGATATATTTAAAAAAAAAAAAAGGAAGGAAAGAGGGATGGACGGATTGAAGGACAGACCCCAGGGTCTGACATGTCTAGCTGACACTCAATGAACCTAAGTGTGTAAGAATGCATGAGGATCCTTTTCTTCATGCTGACTCAAATTCTCCGAGAAAAGTAGTCGCTGAACTTAAGAGGCACCATTTGGTCCTGTGGGGCCCAGCTCCCACCCCCCCAGAGCTGCAGACATTTTCTACTGCACCACATGCTGGTGCCCCATTCACAAAGGAGAAAACACCTTTCTAACCACCAACACATACTAGAAATACGGCACAACTAGAGGCACCGGTTCAATTTTAAAAAATTGTGTGTGCACAGTAGGCATTTCCATTCTAAGCAGCATATAACTTTTAAAGTGAATTTCCTAATATACTTGTTTTCTTACTTTAGGCTATTATAAAAATCCAGGTCCTAAAAGGCTGATCTGTTTTTCCTTAACTTATACTTCACCTCTTCTATTACCTGAAATTTCCAGGAAGTATACATGAGAGGTTATAAGTGCTGCTTCACTTAAAGTCACCTGTAAAGTACTATTATCTCTAACTTGTCTCCTAAACCCTCTTCCTGGATTTTTCCAAAGTGTTATCCACCGGAGCTGCAGGTGCTGGGAGGCCTGGGGAAGCGCCAGGTGACAGGCAGGTAGCCCACCGCCCGCAGCCTCCAGGCCCTCAGAGGGAGACTGCGGTATTGACTTTGACCCTGACCCACCTTCTAAACTCTCCGTGCCCGCTCGCTGGTCACTCTGAGCCGCTGAATCCCTAACCCCTTTTTCATAGCAGGTGCCACTACCCAAAAGTGTCTCACGTGTTTGTTTGCTGGCCGGGCCCCCGGAAGGGTATACTCTCTAGAGAGCTGGGCATGCCTGGGTCTTGTTGACTCAACCCCAGCTTCCAGAACAATACCTGGCTTGTACAACACGCTCAGTAAATACATACATACTCCATAACAACTTCTTCCGGCACGCTAAAGCGCTGCAATGTCATTCACCAGTACCCACGACCAACTAGAAAAATCTAGGGGGCCTCTTTTTGTTTTTTATCAGTGTAGAGAGAAAAGAAAGAGGAGAAATACACCTGCTCACCAACTCTTGCTAAATTAGACTTGGGGAGGGGGGGGATAGACAGCTAAATGAATGTTTTTAAGAAAAACTGATACTTATATTATTTTTATTATATTTATTTTATATTAGTTTTTATACTACAGAAGTTCCTCTTCCTTAGCATATGGAATTGTTTATCAGCTTACAGAGTGAGCACGCCTGATTGCCTCACCTACCCCCCTTCATTACCTCCTTTTACAAAAGAGTGAGCAGGTCAACCACCAGCAAACACAGGGGCAATGGCCCCACTAACAGATATGCTCATGGAGTTGGGCCGGCACCCCCCAGTGCTGGGACACCTGTGTGACGGCCCTCATTCGGGGGGCTGTGCGGGTCAGGCCGGGGCAGCATCCATTTCACTTAGGGTGCCAGCCGGAAGCTGCGAGGCAGAGAAAGTGGGGGTTTGGCACGAAGGGCGAGAAAAGCGCATTGACAACCCATTCTTTCCCATCTGCCCCCCCCGCCACCCCCCCCCCCCCGCCCCAGACCTGCCCCAGCTCCCCGACCACAGCCTCCCTCCGGGGCCCGGCACCCCCTTTCCAAACCCAGAAGCCAGCCGGCTGCCTTACATCTTTCTCAACAAGGTGGGCACGGGTGTCGGTGGGAGGGAGGGGGGCGCACGGGGCTTGGGGTGCGGGCTGGGGTGTCTGTCCCGCAAAAGGTCCGGGGTTCCCTCCGCGGAGAGCGGCCCGCGGAGCCCCGAGACCTCCCCTCCCCGGCGATCTCCCCTCCCGGCGGCGGAGCGGCACCGGGACCGGCTCCGGGCCGGGACACCGTGCAGCCCGGCGGCCCGGAGCCCAGCCCGCCCGGGGACCGCGGGACGGCTCGCTGCCAGCGCCGGCCGGGCGGACGGCCGGGAGCGGAGCGGAGCGGGGCGGGCGGCGGGCCCGGAAGCGGGGCCGGCGCGCGGGGCGGAGAGGCCGGTACTCACCCTCGGCCGGCGGCGGGCGGCCAGCCGGCTCCAGGCGGCGGCGAAGTCGGGCGGCGGGGCGCGTTGGCCGGGGCAGAAGAGCGGGAGCCCGGTGCCCATCAGGAAGGCGATCGCGGCGCAGAGCAGGTACGGGCTGAGCCGCAGCAGCGCGCCGAGCGCCCCGCCCCAGGGGCCCAGGCAGCAGAGGGACCCGGCGGCCACCACGGCCACCGCCGCCGGCACCCGCCAGTCCCAGCCGCCCGGGCCCCTCGTGGCCGCCGCGTCCTCCCCGGGCTCCGGCCGCCGCTCGCCTGGGGCCGCCGCGGGGCTGGGGCTGGGGCCGGCGCCGCCGCTGTCGCTGTCGCTGGCCTCGGGGTGCATGCTGCCGCCTGGCCGGGGGGCAGGCTCATCTCCCGCCCCGCGGGCCCCCGGCGCGGCCCCGGCCCGTGGCCTCTGCGCGGCCGCTCCCGCTCCGGAGGCGGAGGCGGGCGGCGCTCATGCCCTCGCCGGCACCCCCCGGGAACGGCTCCTCCGACGCCGCCGAGCTCCTCCGGGCCTCTCCCGCCGCCGGCCGGGCCGCACTGGCCGCCGGGCGCGCCCAGGTAGCGGGCGGGGCTGTGACTTCAGCCGGCGGAGCCCGAGGCGGCGGGGCGGGTGGGGGCGACCGGAGGCGAGGCGGGCGGCGGGCAGCGGGCGGCGGGCGGAGGGCCCGCTGATTGACAGCCGCAGGGGGCCGCCTTCCGGACAGGGGGAGGGGCCTGGTCCACCCCCGCCCCCATCCCCCTCCCCCCGGAGGGGGCATGACTGAGACCTTAAGGTCTTGGGCCTTCCTGTCTTCCTCCTCCCCCCGCTCCCCGCTCCCACACACGGTCTGTGATCATACACACACACACACACACACACACACACACACAGGGTCTGTGATCACACACACACAGGGGCTGTGGTCACACACACACAGGGGCTGTGATCATACACACATACGGTCTGTGATCACACACACACACACACACACAGTCTGTGATCATACACACACACATGGTCTGTGATCACACACACGGTCTGTGGTCTCTCTCTCTCAAACACACACACACACATACACACACACACACACACGGTCTGTGGTCACACACACACACACACACACGGTCTGTGATCACACACACACACAGTCTGATCATACACACACACACACACACACAGTCTGTGATCATACACACACACACACGGTCTGTGGTCACACACACACACACACACGGTCTGTGATCACACACACACACAGTCTGATCATACACACACACACACACACACACAGTCTGTGATCACACACACACACACACGGTCTGTGATCACACACACACACACACAGTCTGTGATCATACACACACACACACGGTCTGTGATCACACACACACACACACACACGGTCTGTGATCACACACACACACAGTCTGATCATACACACACACACACACACAGTCTGTGATCACACACACACACACACACACACACACACGGTCTGTGATCACACACACGGTCTGTGGTCTCTCTCTCTCTCTCTCTCTCTCACACACACACACACACACACACACACACACACACACGGTCTGTGATGGAAAACTTTGCTGCAGGTACCGAAGGCATTTGTAATTCTGAGCTCAGGGGATCCCTTAACCCCGCCCTCCGTGCATCCCTGGCAAGTAACCTCCTGGGGGCTTACAACCCCCCACGTCTGCCTTGTTTTCACCGCTACTTAGATTAAATAGGCAACCTGTCCTGATCCTCACTTTTAGCACAGTTACCCCTAACAAGCCCCCCCCCCCCGCCCCATCCCCATCGGGCTGCTTCGGGGAAGGAATCAGACAACGTGGAGTAAATGAAGCCTGCAATTCCTAGTTGTGCAAAGGCCCAGAGCAGTGGGCCTGGTGCCAGGCGGGCAGCAGCTTCCCTCACCACTTTGGCTCCGAGTCCCTGCATTGATGTTGCCAACCACTCAATAGAAATGCTACTGCCCACGCACCTGAACGTGGCCCAAATAATGTTTAGAGTGCATATTCTCTCCCGGTCCCGGCGTTAACACACAGCTCAGGCTTGCTGAGAAGACACCAACATTCTAGAGAAATACGAGTAATCACTGCTAACACCAATAAAGCAGCAGGCGTATCTTTAACGAATAAATAAGGAATTCTAAAAAGATGAATGATTATTCAAAGGGAGGGCGGTAGAGAGAACAAATCCAAAATAGAAAAGGGCAGGAAGGAAAATAGAGGAGGGCAGCCGTGAGAAATTAAAGGTTATAAACACTTATAAGCAGAAGCTCAGAACTCTCTGCTGGTATCAGTCACAAATAATTTGTTTTTTAAAGGCACTATTGTTTTTCAATAAATTGAGTTATATCCTCTACTTCCCAGTAAGCACCATTAAGGAAAATAAGCATTAAAAATAGTTTTAAATATTGTGACTATACTGTGTTTCTCTAAGGAATCATCTGTGTCATATCAACAGAGAAAAATATACAACATTGATGTGTAAACTAAAATATTTAGTGGTTACTTATTCTTTGAAAATAAAATATTGTCCAAGAGGTTATTATTTCAAAAAAGAAATACTGGTGTCCATACATATATACAGCCTACCCATGTATTCATGTCTTCATAATAAATTTCCCTGAAATGGCATAGAGGTCTAAAAATAATCACTAAGATTTAACTCCAACAAAACAGCATATGAATGAATTATTTTTATATTCTCTATAATAAAAGGTAATATGCAAATTGTCCCCTCAACCGGGAGTTCGATCAGAGTTGGACCAGGGGGCGGGGCTGGCCTGCCAACTACCCGGGGCCCCTCGCTCTGGCTGGCTAGATCCACTCCCATCAGCATGGGACAGCCAGACCCTACCTGTGCACGAATTCGTGCACCAGGCCTCTAGTATCTATATAAAAATGTATTTACATGTGTCATTTTTCATCTTTGTTTTAAATATTAATATTCATGTGACACTTAGGATATTGACTGCCTTATGCCAGCTGTGACTTTGCCATGCCTACATGATGACATCAAATGTAGTTACTACCTTCCTGTTCCTTTAAATGAATAAATAAAGTAGTGATTTTTAAGGATTCCCTTTTCCTCTAAAATAGTTAACATTCATCCCACTAGATCTCCTCAAAGTGTACCCACTAATCCAAATTATTTCAAGGAAAGCTTGGGTAGCTTGTTGTCACCAACAATCCTATCCACATTTTTTATCATTTACACACCAAGGCCTCTAGTGTGCTTAGGGCCTTATATACATTCTCCAATTTAAAGCCATAGCTGACAACAGTGGTGACTATTGAGTACTCACTGTGTGCCAGATACTATTCTAAGCACTAGACATGCTTCATCTATCTTCACCACAACCCTGATAATGTTGTCGCCATCTACACACAAGGAAGCTGAGGCAAAGGAGGTGAAATAACTTGCTCAGCATTACAGAGCTAATAAATACCATGGTTGGTTTTAGAGCTATGCGTTTAACCACTATGTCATTTACAAAGGAGAAAAAACAGTGTTTAATCCATGCGCTTAAGGCCTGTGTTTTATACTTTAAAGCATTTAGTTTTGTTGCTTTGTGAGAGTTGCTGGTATCTTAACCAGGGCCCTGATAGGTACTAAGTGGTTATAACTTGAATCGGTAAAGGAAAAACTGGTCGGACTTTTATTAAGGGTCTTGGTCTGGGAACTCTTATGACCATGATCTTTCCAACACACCAGTATATTGCTCCCCAGAATAACACAGATCTGGAGAAATATACACTCATGGTCAGAAAACTTCCTTAAAGCATATGCCATTCTGCTGCTAAGTCAGCACTGACACTTCAAACATTTCCTAACTAAGAGTATTGGGCCTCTACCCTGTGCAGGGTTGGAGGACCACAAGTCAGGGAGGATAAGGACTACAGGGCAGTGACTAGGATCGGGAGGCAAAGAGGGAGATGGGGCCAGGAGTCAGGCACTCAATTAGAATCCTGGTGTCCTGCCAAGAAGTCGGCGTTGAGTCCTTCCAGGTCTAAGGGTTAAAAGCAAACTGAGGAGGGATGCCGTATTTGTATTGAGGACAGCACATTTCGATAGGCACTAATTGAATGTTCCACAGGCTATCTTCATTATTCTCTTAAGATGGGAATGACATCTGCCTTAACTCATTGGGACATTATGAGGACAAATTAAGTGTGTGTGTGTGTGTGGGGGAGGCAATGATATTTAAAATATTAGGCAGTGTAAATAGGTAATCAATACCTGATAATGTAAAAATGTGATACGGCCTCCCCTTCACGAGTATATTTCTCCTTAAACCCTCTGGCCACCTTGGAAATGATTAGGATCAGAGAGAAAACCACAGTAATTGGCCTAAACCACTTCGGAGGAAACTGAATGAAGATTATATTAACATGAGCCTAGATATTCTACTTTCTTGTACCGATTGACTCTAAGGCCCTAACACATCAGTTAACCTCCCTCTCTCTTTTTCCCTCTCTCTCTCTCTCGTAACTTTCGAGCAGAATGTGGTTTACAAAAATGTGTGACAAACTTCAAAAATAAACCGTAAAGTACTTTTAAAACCAAGAAAAGGTGACCAACGCTTAAAGGAGACATGCTGCAGCGTTTCTCAGAGGAAGATGAGTCTGGACAGAAGTTTAGAACACATTTACAGGGTGTCCCCCAAAATGTATACACACTTTGAATAATTATTAATTCCAATGGGTTACATTGGAAAAGAAACATTAGTTGAGCTATCTGCTGTTAAATGTGTATACATTTTTGGGGACACTTTCTATATCATCATGCTGAGTGGGGCTCCATATTAGTAGAGCCATACCCATTTTATTGCACTTTGCTTTACCTGTACTTCACAGATATGGCACTTTTTATTTTTTTTACAAATTAAAGATTTGTGGCAATCCAATGTCAAACAAGTCTACCAGTGCCATTTTGCAACAGCATTTGCCCATTATTTGTGACATCTTGGTAATTCCTGCAATATTTCAAACTTTTTCATTAGTATTATATTTGTATGGTGTTTTGCGATATTTTTTAAAATATTTTTAGTGATGTCTGCGAGTGCCCCACATTGGGCGCCAGTTGCGAGTGTCCCTCCCCCCACGTCCCACGTGGTTCAGGGTTCAGGTTCTGGAGGAGGCCACACGCAAATGAAAGAGACTGGACAAGAAAATGTTAATTTGGGAATTGGGGGCCAAGCGGAAGCCCAAAAGTGGACTACGCTTTGCTCTGGCCTTGCCATCCCTTTTATTCAGGTCTGGGATACACCCATGGCCCTTAGGCAGGCCATTCCAGTAACAGCTCAGTGAAAGGCCTTCGGCAAGGCTTTACATAAGACTAAAAGGTGGGAGTTGCTTCAGCCCTTGTCTCATCTGGACAGTGGGTGCCTGGCTCTGACCCTTGCCAGAACCTCAAGGTTGACCAGCCTTCTGGACTCCTGTCCACACCTCTCTGCCAGTGAAGGCAATGGGCGGCTTCCAACAGATGTCAGAGAAGAAGGAAGAGAGAGAGAAATAGAAACATCAATGATGAGAAAGAATCATTGATTGGCTGCCTCCTGCATGCCCCCCACTGGGGATCAAGCCTGCAACCCAGGCATATGCCCTTGACCCCAATCCAACCTGGGACACTTCAGTCAGCAGGCCGATGCTCTATCCACTGAGCCAAACCAGCTAGAGCTGTTCTGTGATAATTTGATGTTACTATTGTAATGTTTGGAGCTGCCACGAACCACACCCATGTAAGATGGTGAATTTATATGTGCTCCAACTGCTCCACCAACTGGCCATTCCAGTATCAGTCCTCTTGGGCTTCCCTAGTCCCTCAAACATAATATTTATGTTAGGCCAGTGGTCGGCAAACTGCGGCTCGCAAATTTTGCTGCTCTGTTGACTAATGAGTTTGCTGACCACTGCTGTAAGGCACTACCCTTACCCAGAAGTTTTGACTTCAGGTTAATGACATTAGCACATTATTAAAATGTTCTTTTAAGTGTTTTTCCCTAAGGCAGTGGTCAGCAAACACATTAGTCAACAGTTTGCCGCAGTTTGCCGACCACTGCCTTAGGCTAATTAATAATCATACAATGGTTTCTAAGTGTTCAAGTGAAAGGAAGAGGTGCATGTCTCTCACTTTACATCAAAAGCTGGAAATGATTAAGTTTAGTGAGGAAGGCAGGAGAAAGCTGAGACAAGCCAAAAGCAAGGCCCCTGGAGCCAGTTGTGAGCAAAGGAAAAGTCCTTGGAAGAAATCAAAAGTGTTGCTCCAGTGGACACATGAATGATAAGAAAGCAAAACAGCTTTGTTCCTGATTTGGAGAAAGTTTCAGTGGTCTAGATAAATCAAGCCAGCCTCACCATTTCCCTACACTGTTATGCCCAGATTTCATGATCCCCAAAGACCACCAGGGAGCCGAGTCCGATGCAAAAGCAAAAGAGCCTTTATTCAAGCTCGGGCTTGTTCTCTTCCTCCACTGATGCAGCGGCAGGAAGCAAAAGAGAGCATGTTTCAAAAAACACAATGACATTACAGGGCTAGGGGTCGGGAGGTGGGGCACATTCCGATTGGTTGGGTGAGGGCTGGGGCTAGTGATGCAAACAATCCCCGACGAACTCGACCTGTCCTGTCCTTTGCTCCTGATTGGAGCTCAAGTGCACAGTCTTTCGAGATTGGCTAATTCAAAGGGAGGGATTGGTCTTTGTGATTTCAAGATGGCAGCCCCCAGGTAAGTTTACATATCATTCGGCCTACATGGTGGCTGCCAGATCACACAGTCCAGAATGGCAGCTGTCTAAATTGTCCTTTGCAGTCCCGCTCTGCCCTTTCAACACCAAAGCCCAGTCCATGGCAAGACCCTAACTCTCTTCAACTCTCTGAAGGCTGATGAAGCCGCAGAAGAAAAGCTTGAAGCTAGCAGAGGTTGCTTCATGAGGTTTATGTCTCCGTAACATCAAAATGCAAGGCGAAGCAGCGAGTGCTGATGTAGAAGCTGCGTTACCCAGAAGATCTAGATAATGGATGAAGGTGGCCACGCTAAACAACAGATTTCAATGTAGACAAAATAGTCTTCTGGTGGAAAAACACGCCATCCAGGATGTTTATAGCTGGAGAGGAGGCACTTCCTGGCTTCAGAGAACAGACTGACTCTCTCGTTAGGGGCTAATGAAGCTGTGACTAAGCTGAAGCCGTGCTCGTGTACCCCTCCAACAATCCCAGGGCCATTAGAATCCTGCTTAATCTGCTCTGCCTGTGCTCTGTAAACGGAACAAAGCCGGGATGAATGGCACATCTGTTTACAACGTGATTTACTGACTGTTTTAAGCCGATTGTTGAGACTGTTCAGATAAAAATAAAGGCTCCTTTCCAAATATTACTGCTCATTGACAATGTACCTGGTTACTCACCCAAGAGCACTGCTGGAGATGGGTAAGATTAAAGTTGTTCTCTTGCCTGCCAGAACAACACCCATTCTGGATCAGGAGTAATTTCGACTTTCAAGTCCTGCTATTTAATAAATGCATTTTGTAAGGCTGTAGCTGCCACAGTGATGCCTCGGATGGATCTAGGCAGATAAAAAAAAAAAAAAATCTTATGGAAAGGTTCACTCCAGATGCCATTAAGAAGATTTGTGATTCTTGGGAAGAGATCAAAGTACGAGTATCAACATTGACTGGAGTTTGGAAGAAGTGGGATCCAACCCTCATGGATGACTTTCAGGGATTTAAGACTTCATTGGAGTCAGTAACTACAGATGTGGTGGAAGGAGAATGAGCAGTGGAGTGTGAATTGCAGTGAATGAATTGCTGCAATCCTATATAATAAAACCCTAATATGCAAATCGACCAAACAGCAGAACGGCCAGTTGCTATGACAGACGTTGACCACCAGGGAGCAGATGCTCAATGCAGGAGCTGCCTGCTAGTGGTCAGTGCCCTCTCACAGGGGGAGTGCCACTCAGCTAGAAGCCAGGCTCACAGCTGCCAGTGCAGTGGCAGTGGCGGGAGCCTCTCCTGCCTTCACTGCAGGTGGGACATAAGAAGCAAGGGGTCCCAGACTATGAGAGCCTTGGACTGCAAGAGGAATGTCCTCCTGAGGGGTTTCAGACTGCAAGAGGGTACAGGCTGGGGGGCTGAGGGGACCCCCCCCCCCCCCACACACACACACACACCGCCATGGAAAGTGGCTACAGTGTTTGGATAGGTTCAAGCCTGGGGCTAATGAGAAGGCACAATCCTCTCATGGCAAAGCCACGTGTAAGTCTGAGCACAGTTATAGCCAAAGGCTATAGTTGTAAGCTTGACCTGATGTTCAGAGACTGTGGTCCCAGTGGCTCAGTGACATGGGCTGCGAGGTGCAGCAAGGAAACAAAACTTGATCAGGTGCTTGTAATTGAGTAGATTAAAACCCGAGAGAAACATTGTAACCACACCCTTCCTTTGTTTCCCTCATGGAATCTGGCTATAAAATAAAGACTCGCTGCCTCTTCATCAAAGAGGGCAGTGTTCCACCCAGCCCCAGCTTTCTTCTCCTGTCTTTTCTTAATCCTTCACCACCCGCTCAGGCTCACCCAGCCCGGCTGTGCTGGTGCGGCACACACACTCCCTCTCCCCAGTGCAGAAATCTTGTGCACCAGGCCTCTAGTCTCATGATAAAAGAAAGTGGTTTTTGAGATGGAATTATGCCTGGTGAAGACGCTGTCTGTGAAGACTATGAAGTGACAGCAAAGCACTTAGAATATTACATAGACTTAGTTGAGAAAGCGGCAAACTTCATTGTTGTCTTATTTTAAGAATTTTCCACAACCACACCAACCTTCAACTACTACCAACCTTAGAAGAGCATAAAGCAGTGTAATACATACTATAATAAAGGCATAACGAAGTTCTAAGGAGACAAAAAGAGAAGCTACTAATTCTACTTGGTGGGAGTTAAGGAAATTCAAGTATTACCTGGTCTGTGAATCTAAGTATTTAGCTTTCTCAACTTCCTCTATTTATTATAGCATTTAGATATTTTGAACTACCCCTTTCGATACTGAAAAAGGAAAAGAAAAAAAGGAACTTAACAATTAATTCAAAATTGTTTTATAAGCTTTAACGCGGTAAAGATTTCATCCTTCAAAACTAGATTCCTAAATTTTAAAAAACAACAACTTTCCATTGGAGTACATTTACTAATAACACAAAGAAAGCTTCCGGGTAATATTAATAGCTCTCTTGAGAAATAGCCAAGGCTGCATTGTTTTAAGAGGTTTGTCAATAAGTAAGAAACCATTTTTAAAAGGGTTTGGGAATATTATTCACATCTTTTCTGATGAAAGAGCCCAGATTCAGTTCATTTGGGGAAGAGCCTTTTTACACTTATGAGTTGGTAACTTCGCATGGCCAGAACTATGAAGCGGCACAAAGAAATACAATCTCTGTCCGGGCAGAGCTTATTTACAGTCTAGTTCACAAATTTACTGGTTTGTTCACTCAATATAAACAACTGAGCAAGTGCTCTCTGCAGGGAAAGGGAACCAGACAAAAGGCAAAACTTGAAAAACGTATAGCCCAGAACAAGAACCAGAATTATAGTTTGAGATGTAGTAATCTCTTTTTATTTTTATCAGGGTACAGTAGACACAGAATTTACTATTTTAATTATTTTTAAGCATACCGTTCAGTGGCATTAAGCATATTCACAGTGTTGCACAACCATCACCACGAATCACCTCCAGAACGCTTTCATCATCTCATGCAGAAGCGATGCCCCCTAACCACTAATTCTCTGTTCCCCATAACTTGCCTATTTTGGGTACTGCATATAAGTGGAATCATATATTTGCCCCTTTGTGTATAACTTCTTTCACATAATGACTTCAAGGTTCATCCATCTTGGAGCGTATATAATTCCATTCCTTTCGAGGCCGAATAAAACTCCATTGTTTGTATATGCCACATTTTGTTTCCCATTCCTTTGTTGGTGGACATCTTTGGGCTATTGAAAATAATGCTGCTATGAACATGATTGTACAAATATCTGTGTGAGACTCTGCTTTCAGTTCTTTAGGGTTTACAATCCAGAAGTGAAATTGCTGGGTGATATAGTAATTCTATGTTCAATATTTTGAGCAGCTGCCTGTTCTAGACAGCATCCATACCATCTTACATTCCCATCAACAATGAACACGAGTTCCAATCTCTTTACATCTTTGCCAACCCTTGTTAATTTGTTTTTTAATTTTCATACTGGGGCCCAGTGCATGAATTCGTGCACCTTGAAAGCAACTGTGGGCTGCAAGGCTGCGAAAGGCACAGGGGTGGGTCTCAGCCCATCCTCCATGCCCCTGCCCGGCCCTTCCCGCTGCGGCCCCTGGTCCCGTCTGCTGGCAGCCCTGCTCCAGCCACTGCTGCCGCTCCCAGGCACTGATAGCGTGCACCCACTGGGGCCATCAGCAGGGCGAGTGGGGCGCCATTAGCGGGTGCAAGCGGCGGCTGCTGCCCTGCTTGCCCCTCAGGAGCAATGGGAGGTGGAGAAGCCCTCAGGGTGATCAGGGCCAGTAGCCACTGCTCGCACCTGCTGATGGCACCGAGTGATCAGGACCAGCACCAGGCACCGGCTGCAGGTGCGAGAGGGGCCAGCACTGGCAGTGGGTGCAAGCGGGGCCAGCGTTGGGCTGGACAGCGGCACATGGGAGCAAAGACTTTTCAATAACCTATACTCACCCCTATGACAGCAACCAGCACCCTGCCTTGGTCTGGCGCCCCTGCTCACCTGCTCCACCATCCCACTGCAGCCAATGCCCACCATGTTCCACCCCCCACCCCCACCCCCGTGGTCAGCATGTCATAGCAACCAGTTCAGTTGTTCCATTTGGTCTATTTGCATACAAGCTTTTGTTATATAGGACTAGAGGCCCGGTGCACGAAATTTGTTCACAGGGGGTGGGAGGTGTCCCTCAGCTCACCCTGACCCTCTCCAATCTGGGACCCCTCAAGGTATATTTGACTGCCCATTTAGGCCCAATCCCTCTCACAATCCAGGACTGCTGGCTCCCAACTGCTCACCTGCCTGCCTGCCTAATTACCATTAACTGCTTCTGCCTGCCAGCATGATCACCCCCTAACCACTCCCCTGCCTGCCTGATTGATGTCTAACTGCTCCCCCCTAACTGCTCTTCCCTAAAGGCCTGGTCATCCCTAACTGCCCTCCCCTGCAGGTCTGGTCCCCCCACCTGAACTGCCCTTCCCTGCAGGCTGGTCTCCCCCAACTTCCCTCCTCTGCCAGCCTGGTCACCCCTAACTGCCCTCCCCTGCTGGCCTAATAGCCCAAAACTACCCTCCCTTTCAGGCCTGGTCCCTCCCAGCTGCCTTCCCCTGCTGGCCATCATGTGGTAGCCATCTTGTGTCCACATGGGGGCAGCCATCTTATGTGTTGGAGTGATGGTCAATTTGCATATTACTCTTTTATTAGATAGGATTAGCTATATTAATGTGGGTGAAGTGGTATCTTAAGGATTTTAATTTGCATTTCCCTAATGATTAGTGATGTTGAGCATATTTTCTTGTGTTTATTGGCCATATGTATATCTTCTTTTGAGAAATGTCTATTCAATTCCTTTGTATAATAAACTTTGACCACAGTTAAGACACCTATCCCTGGGAAACAGTGACAGCACAGTTTTATCAAGCAGAATTAAGTGAAATCCTTCCTCTTAGCCTACAAAAAGGACAAAGAAATGATTCTCTGTACTTGTTGGTAGTTACAACCAAGTACAAAAGGCATTGTGATGAATGAAACTAGAGCCAATTCCTTAGTGAGAGTCCCTAGAATATGACTAGCCCTTTAGTTCCTTTCTTTGCAAATTCATGTAAAAAAATATTTATTGAGTACCTGCTTTTTTAGTTTCCTATTCCTGCTATAACAAACTACTACAGACCTAGTGGTTTAAAACAACAAATTTATTCTCTTACTGTTCTGGAGGTCAAAAATCTAAAATTAAGGTCTTGGCCTGGTTTCCCTTTTGGAGGCTTCCGGAAAGAGTCTTTTCTTCCCCTTTGTCAGTTTCCACAGGCGCCTGCTTTCTGTGGTACGGGACCCCTTACATCTCCCATCTCCTGCTGCTTTTCTTTAATTAAAAAAATTGTTTTAATTTGTTCTAGTTTTGAGATGTAATTGACATATAACATGATACAAGCTTAGGGTGTATAACATAATGACATATTTGTCTATTACAAATGGGTCACCATAATAAAAATCTAGTTAAAATTCACCATCTCACATCATTAGAAAATTTCCCCCTTGTGACGAGAACTTTTAAGATCTATTCCATTAGCAACTTTGAAATATACAACGTATTTGTATACCATGTTATTACAGTCACCGTGCTGTACTTACCTCTTGCTCTTATGGCCAGGCCTCTTATTACTGACTTTGATTGCTTTCTCTCTCTTTTTTTTTAATGTGTTTTATTGACTTTTTTATAGAGAGGAAGGGAGAGGGATGGAGCGTTAGAAACATCGATCAGCTGCCTCCTGCACACCCCCTACTGGGGATGTGCCCGAAACCAAGGTACATGCCCTTGATCGGAATCGAACCTGGGACCCTTCAGTCCGCAGGCTGATGCTCTGTCCACTGAGCCAAACCAGTCAGGGCTGATTACGTTCTTATAAGGACCCTAGTGACTGCATTTTGGCCACTGGGCTAATCATTTTCCCATCTCAACACCCTCAATCACACAGCAGAGCCTCTTTCACCACGTAAAGCAGCATATGCACAGGTTCTGGGGATTAGGAGCTGGACATCTCTGGGGCCATTATTCTGCCACACCTACTATGTGCCTGTGAATTCAAAATGGAAAAATAATGGCATTCAATGTATTCTACAGAGATCATTCTCTCTCAGATTGACTGCCCACCTTGTTTACTAATAAGAGGGGCTTCTCGGGGCCCCTGCACCAGAGAATTCGGGGTCGGACTGCAATTGGCTGATATAAACAAGACACAGCCGCCCCACCTTTATTATTACTGTCGCTGTTGTGATTCGGAATTACAAAAAAAGGAAAGCAGCTTTTCCCATGACATTAGTCACCACAACAACTAGGCTCACCAGCATTGTCGTTCACAGCGGGGGGCAATAGCGGTCAGATCGGGATGACTCTGGGAAGAAGGATGACTTCCGTCACGTGTTCCCCCCCATTCGGGGGCGGCGGGCGGGGCCCGTGCAGCCTCTCTAGGCCGCCCGACCGCCGCGGTCCGTGACGCCCTCCGCTCGGCCCGGCCCCGCCCCGCCCCGCTCCGTCCCGCCCCGTCCCGCTCCACTGGCGGCTCCGCCCCTCCTCCGCTCGCCCCGCCCATCTGCGCTCGCCCCGCCCCCGGAAGCCGAGCGCGCTGCTGGGAGCCTCGCAGAGGAGCTGCTTAGCGCGCCGGCGCGTGCGCACGAGCTCGGGACGTCACGGGCGGCGCGCGAGGCGGCCTCCGCTCACAGCCCCCAGGTGAGCGGCACACGAGCGACCCCTTCCTCCCGCGCCCGTCAGCCTCCTCTCCGTTGCGGATCCGTTTCCCTTTCCGGAGCTGGGGCAGCGGCGAGCACTCGGGGTCGGTGTAAGAAAACGCGCGGGAGGGCCGGAGGCGCTCGGGCGGCGGGCGTGACCACAGCGTTGGCGGCCGAGCTGCGCGTCTGTGGGACCGCCTGCACCCTCGGCCGCGATGGGCCCGGCGCGTCCGCACGCCGCGTTCGGGCTGGCGTGGGAGGGGGGGGTCAGGGTCAGCCCCGGAGCCGGACTCGGGTCGCCGGCGCCCACGTCCGCGGACTTGGACGGCGTGAGGCTGTCCGTTATTTCCCGGCATCTCGCGGGGTCGGGCGGGAGCGCTGAGCGGAGCCTCAGGTCCTGGACGCGGATGTTCACCTGTTTCCTCTGGGCCTCGATTTTCGTGTATCCGATCGGTTGGTTCCCTCTGGACCGTGTTACACATCTGACCACAGAAAGCCGCTGTCAGGGTAACAAAATGACAGCCTGAAAAATGCCAGGTTCGGATGTGTGTGTTTCCCTGATGAGTCTTGAAAGCGTTCGCGTTTCTCCGCAGACTGTAGGCGCTGTCCCGATGGTGAGTGCCCCAGCCCGCCCTCCGCAGGCACCCCGTTTCCTTCCACGGGGCGCCACGCCAGGCTCATCAAGGGCCCAGGAACTATCGTTTCGTTCTTACCCTTCCCCGAAACGTTGTGAAGATTAGAATCGTTGCTGATTTTAAGTCCGTGCCATATTTTTATTGTTTTCCAATATAAGTTGAAGTCTCTCTCTGAAGTACATATTAATCCAAAGGATTGCTTAGCGGATGGGATTGTTGGATAATTTTTCGGCAAATTAAGCTAAGTCCTGAGTGCTCAAATCCTTAAGGTAACGGTATTGTTGGGTCATGTCAACCCAAATTTAAACCGGAGGATTCCTAGGCACCGGGCTATGCACCTTGTCGTGAACTGTGACCACTTAGGGAGGCAGATGGTTGAAACTATTGGGGGCTACACGAACCACGCAAATGACCGTAAGGGGGTAGTATGTTGGGGGGAGGAGTGGAGGGAAAGAGGCTTGTGTGGGAAACTAGCTCAGGGAAAAGAGGTAACTTTTCTGCTTACATATCAAAGAGCAGGGCCACTGCACAATCGTTTTTAAAATATATTTTTGTTGATTTCAGAAAGGAAGGGAGAGGTAGAGATAGAAACGTCAATGATGAGAATCATTGATTGGCTGTCCTTGCCCCCTCCCCCCACCAGAGATTTAGCAGCAGCCTGGGCCTGTGCCCTTGATGGGGAATCAAACCCTTCAGTCCACAGGCGGCTGCGCTCTCCAGTGAGCCAGACCAGCGAGGGCCCACTGCATAACCTTAAATTTCCTGACTCCAAACTCCTTCATTGGTTAAACAGTCTTAGACTCGTATTTGTCAGGTCCTACTTTAGGCACTAGGTATATAGAGATGAGCCAGCTGTCAGGAGTTCCCAGTCTGGCAAGGAGACAGAAAGGCAGGGAATTGTTAGCTATGAAAAGCAGGGATTTCAAAAAAGTATTTAATCATTGACTTTGGGATTTAGACCTAGTTCATATAATCGTGGGGTTGGGAAGTAGCATATGCTCCTAATGCATGCATTCCCTACAGCATCCCGCTATTCACTCACTGCTCCTAATCTTAGAAAGTAACCCAGTCCGTTTTGGAGCAGTCGTGACGTTAAACGCAGAACGGCTTTCTTATGCACTCCACCTGTTGATGCAAGCTCTACCCCTGGAACTACAAGTAACAGCTCTAAAATCTTTTTTCATATCAATTCTAAGTACCTGAATACATTCTTTCCTTTGTCATTCCTTTTCCTAGATATGGGCCTGTTGTTCTGTAAACCCTAAATCATGATTTACATTTCAGACCTCACCACAGCACTCAGAACCAACCGCTTCAATGGAGAAGCTCAGGGGTGTGCTATGAAACCATTTGCTTTTAAAATTGAAGAAAGTTACAAAATAATTTTCAATTTCAAAGGTGTTCTTTTTTAAAAAATATTTTATTGATATTTTACAGAGCGGAAGGGAGAGGGATAGAAAGTCAGAAACATCGATGAGAGAGAAACATCGACCAGCTGCCTCTTGCACACCTCCTACTGGGGAGGTGCTCACAGCCAAGGTACATGCCCTTGACTGGAATCGAACCCGGGACCTTTCAGTCCGCAGTCCCGACGCTCTATCCACTGAGCCAAACCAGTTTCGGCTCAGGTGTTCTTAACCTTGTAACAAAGTGGGAAAGGAAAAAACAACCACTCTTTTATTTCAGCCCTTGACTTTTTGTAATACAGGGTGAACTATCTTACAAAAAAGTAACCTGTTTTTCAGATCATTGGCACAGCTTGGAATTGTTCCATAGTCCCGTATTTCGCTGGGTCATTTTTTGGTGGGTTGTGGGGGGTCATGTTTCTGTTGATAAATTACTCAAACTTCTCAGTTTGGAAAAAAACTGTAAGTTACTATGTAAAAAGAAAAAGTATTTCAGAATTACTCTGTAGTCTGATGATTACATTTTTCTTCTTTTCAGATATATATTTGCCATTATGGATCATTTCAGAGATATATCAGAAGATGAAGTAGACCATTCTTTCTTTGACAGTGACTTTGAAGAAGCAAAGAAAAGTGAAAATAACTCAGTTTTTGACAAGCAAAATGATTGCCCTAAAGAGAGAACAGACAAAGATACAGTAAATGTAAACTCGAAATTTGGAATCCAGAGAAAGGAAAATGATCTTGCTGAGAAAGGAAATGAAAGAAAAGAGAAAATTCCTTCAGAAGAACACCCTGTAGAAAATGATAATACACAAACCAGAAATTCTTTATCATTGACCATTTCTTCAAGATCAGAAAAATTATGTGATGCTAAAACAGGACGTAAAATACACTTGACCATTCCAAATAGAATTCCCAAAATGGTAAAAGAAGGTGAAAATGATTATTATTTAGATGGAGAAGAAAGCAGTGATGATGGGAAAAAACATTATGTCAGGTCCAAGTCAGCTAAACCATCTAGTAACAGCAAAAAAGGCATAAGTAAAAAGTATTCCAAAAGCAGTTCTTCTTCCTCTTTGTCCTCCTCATCTTCAAGTTCAGGTGCAGATTGTTCAGCTGCGGAGTCTGATAATTGTACACCTGATTCATCTCCATCATTAAAGAAACATCTCTCTGGTGGAGCCCACTTGTCACCAAAACAGAAATGTAAGCCAGGAATAAAATCGGCAGGAACACAGCCTGCAAGTGGCAAATCCAAAGTCGGTGACTACACTGAGGAGTCTGAAGACACCGTGACAGACGTCACTCCTTTGTCGACCCCAGACATCAGCCCTGTTCAGTCTTTTGAACTGGGCACATCGAACGATCAAAAAGTAAAAGTTAAAAGGCAAGAAAACGTGAGTCAAGAAGTGTATGGAAATGTTGATTTGAAAAATAATTTGAAATCAGCCAAAAAAGGGAAAGAAAAACATGGAGTAGATCTCACGAAGCCTTCAGCGTTAGAGTCCCACTTAGACTGCAGGCATAAACAAAAAGCCTTACATGACACAATGGACCTGAATCATCTCTTGAAAGGTAATTTCTCTTTTTCAGAACTGCATACTGAATTTAATCATTCAAGGCATATTGAGCTTAAGTATTAAATGCGATGAATTTGCATTGATTTTTCTAGTAGATTTGTTTGTGATAATTGGTATTATCATAACTTTATTATACCATTTTTCCACAAAAATAAGTTTTTATTTTCTCACATATAACTAAACTACAAGCATGCAAGATGGAGATGTGTATGTAGCTATGCTTTTTCTGCACTGATTTCTCACTACACTTTATCACTTTCAACTACTACTATATGGGTTTTTCTAGGCCTGTTTGTTATTACCTGATTTCTTCACAGCCTTTCCCACTTCCTTGGAAGATAAATTCACTTAATGTAAGGAAGGCTGTAGTGATAATGCTTAACACATTTAATAATGATGAGCATGAAATGGGGTCCTGTCAGAACAGCTGAGGTAGGAATAGGGCGTACTCAATGTAAACATTTTCACTGGCTAAGTACCAAGATACATTAAAACTGTTGATTCAGATAGTGAATTTTGAGTAAAAACTTTTGCAAGCCGTTACAGCAAACATTGAGAGTTTAGGTAGTGAGGGTTGCCTGTAGTTAACAGTGTTAATGTTATGTATTGGTTTAAAATAACTTTTGTTAATAAGTTTGTAAATTTGAACTATGAAGTAAACAATAAGCATGTGAAACAAAGGTTAATAAAAGAATATAAAATCAGGCATTCCAATTATAGGCCATGAGATATGAAACGGTGTTGAATTTGGGTACTTACGTAGTGAGGTGAAGACGATTCTGGTAGTGGAATAAAAATTTTAGGCTTCTGAGTGTCATTCACTTGACTCTAGACCAGCAGTAACTATTCTGTGCCCCAGTCGTTTCATTTGTAAGATGAGGTGTTGATATAGGTTGCTAAAGCCTATTCTAAATTGAGATTAGAAGGGAAGCCCTACATGATTTGGCTCAGTGGATAGAGTGTCAGTCCTAGCATCAGCCTGCGACTGATTCCAATCAAGGGCATATACTTTGGTTCAAGGTATATAGCTCAATCCTGACCCTGGTTGGGGCGTGTGTGAGTGGCAACCAATTGATCACATTGATGTTTCTCTGTCTCTCCCTTCCATTTTCTAAAAATCAGTGGAAAAATATCCTTGGGTGAGGATTAACAAAAAAAAAATCGAACAAACACAAGCAAAGACTCACTCACTCACTCACACTGAGTGGCCAGATTATTATGATCTCTGAACACATAATAATAATAATACAGTGTATATCCTATATTTAAAAAGGCTAACTGTGGGAACTCCTTTCATGTCCCGCATGGTCCAGGGTTCCAGAGTCAGGGTAAGGTTTCTAGAGAAGCCCGCACATAAATGAAGAGATTAGAAAAGCATTAATTTGGGGAAAGGGAAGCTGGGTGACGACACCTATGTAATTATACTTTCTTTGTCCCGCCTCTGTTGCTCCGGGATGAACCAAGGTGTTTGATATATTGGTGACTACCTTAGGCGGGGATCAGCCCACATAAGGGTTCTTACCCATTAAGGGTCAGGAGCATAAGTCCAAGATACCGACCCATTTTGCCCCAGGTAATATTACCGTGCAGCCGATTACTGCTATTATGGCCACAAAGATGTTTTCAGGCGTCTGTACCGTCTTCTTTACCATGGCCCAGGTGGACCCATTCAATAATGGCAGGAGAATTTTTATTTTGAAAGATCAATGGGACTATTTGCAGTAGCGTTAATTTATCCCAATAAAGGCAATTCGGGCTGGACCCGTGCTACTTGGGCTGAGGAAATTGCCTACTCAGCTCTTAGCAACTCATTCTTAGCTTCATCTGTTACTACTCAGGGAGAGGAAAGATTAGAGTCACCTCTAAGTAAATTAAATCAGTTTGTCATTTCTCCTTTAGAGATCTTCAGATAAGGTCTTAACCAGTTAATGTCCCCTAATAATTTCTGAAAGTCACTTAAAGTTTTAAGACAATCTTTTCTTATCCCCACCTTCTGAGGCATAATGCATTGGTTTTCAATTACAATCCTTAATGCATTTGAAGGAAACCTCTTTATTTCCTTCCAAAATAATTTTCAAGCTACAGAGAGTTTCATTTAAAAATCTTTGTTACATGAAACAATTTCTCTTAAGGTTATGGTGACCACTAGTACAGATTAGATTTAATATTTTAATAATAATCCTGTTCATCCTGTAAATACCAATGAAAGATTTCAAAATTTTCAAATTTCTCCTTTTTATTAAGCTAAAATATTATTTTTAAAGAGTAGCTTCTTAGGCTTATTTGCACCCAGAGGGACCATGGGAGGTCTTAGTAACTTAGAATACTTAATCAAATTGCTTACAAAGACATTGGCTTTTCATTTGGCTGAAAACCTTAATTTTAATTTAAAAAGCTAATTTATTTAAGCAATTAAAGTAGGTATTTTCATTTAAAAGCAAAGCAAATTTAGTAAATAGTTTACGTCTGATTCATAAGCCAAAAATGTTGCCCTGCCTTTAGCTTAATTAAGAATGCAGCTGGCTATGAGCTTTTTATTATTTTAAGTTCTGTTGGATTTTAAGAAATATTTAGTTACTTCATTTTGCCCTTCTTACAGGCCAAAATCTTCATAACATTTAAAATATATTTATTACTTTTTTATTTGATAAAGCTTCCCATGCAGTTTCAAGTATATTAGGTCTGTTAAATTTAAAAAGATTTCCTTTAAGGAGAATAAATTTTTTGTATTACTCTGGGCGCCCTTGGAGTTTTCCAAGAATCAGCTCTCAGTTAGAGCCTTGAAATTTTAACATGGAAAAAACTAGCACACACATATATATACACTAGTGGCCCGGTGCACGAAATCTGTGCACATTAAAAGGGTATTAATTAGAGGAAATATTTTAATAGTGCTATTTGACCTTTCTCTACAATAAAAGTGTGAGAGATAAAAGGTAATGAGTACAATGTATATGAAAATAATACATAATTTCATTAAAAAATAGAAAACAAAATGATATAACAACAATACGAATCTACAATAAACTGTTGAGTTAATTTTCCTGTATTTAAAATGGGATTGAACGTGTCCCTCACAGAAAGATGAAATCCATAATACTGTACTTGGGTGACTCGTGTTCTTACATTTTGTCTAGTATTATTGTTGAGTACACTGTTGTCTCTGAGTCTTAATGCAATATCTGTTCCCCAACCTTTTTCACCATGTGGTAAAAGAGTAGGATATGTCATTGTATCTAATGTAGGAAACAGGATACTGATTTGTTTCACTCTAGTGCCATTTGGATTATTGGGATCTGGTTTACAATGAATGAGCAAGTCCCTTCAAAAGGAGGTTCTCCATCTTCATTTCTGAATATGACAGCAACCTCGGTTACACGGGGAGAATTATATCTACCTGGGTCACTATTACGATCATATTTAATTGCCATAGTTACTTCTGTGGGAGTTATACCTTTTGCTGCTGCTTCAGATTGGGCTTCCTTTTCTACCTCATGTAGCATCTTGTACAATTTTGTTAATTCATTTATTTCATGCATGAGGTTGTTGATGTTGATCATGAGTCTTTCTGAGCAGGCCTAGTTTGTTGGGATTGCTAATCTTTTATGTGTAGCTTCGGCTGTATCCAAAATATAGAGTTGAGCCAACTTCCAGGAAACACCATCAGAAGGATGTAAAGTTCCAGTACGATGATAATCTTGTCCATGTATTCTAAAACAGTATGGCCCATACCCTGATGGCGATGCAACATTTGCACCCATGGAAGCAAAAGCAAAAGAACTATTTATAGATCGAATGTTTTCCATGAAATTTTTACTGTCAGAATCTTCGTTTGTCATTAATCTTTTTAAATGTGGCGGGTAATCTGGAAAATGTATATCATTTGGACAGACCTTCCTTTTGCTACAACATCGAGTAAATTTCCCATCAGGTGGTTTTTCATCAGAGAAATTTAGTGATAGGCAAAATTCACATCTAACAGTCATTTCATCACAACTATGTTCAAGAATTGCATCCTCATGTACTCCATTTTCGCTGAGAAGGTAGTTCCTACTACTATTGCTAGTACTTGTTGATGACTGTTCTTTAGACATATTCTGTCTTCCCCACCACCTTCTTTCAACTTAAAAGGCACATTGTTCTTTAGACATTTCCTGTTGAAGATACCAGTGTTTTTCAGCTTCAGAGCAACGTTTTTCCAATAGCTGCTCTTCAGATACCTTCTGTCGCAGGCGTCGCCTTCTTTTAAGATCAGACGCCCGGTGCTCTTCAGACATTTTCTGTCGATAACGTCGGCACCTTTCTGCTACACAGCTCCGTTAGCAACAGTTTTTCTTTGGACATAGTCCCACCTCTCTATTGCCACGTTCTGAGATAGAGGAGAATGACAGTCTTGACAGTCAGGCCTTTCAGCAGTGTGACCAACAGCTGATTTGGACAGATGCTGTGGGGGTGGGACTTCCTCCTACCTGTTATCAGTTTTCACAGCTGGGATGCTGTAGCTGGGACTCGGGGGGCAGGGGGTAAGGAGGTTCCTTCTGGCGGTTGCCTTTCATTTTTGCTGGCATACGGCTGAAGCTACACGTAAAAAAAACATTAGCAATGCCAGGGGCCTCAGTTGATGCAGATGTGGTGAATTATCACTGCCGCCACCGCCGCCGCCTCATTCTCCGTGCCCGGGGGCCTCAGTTAGATGCAGCTGTGGTTTGCTGGCGCTGCCACTGCTTGGTCTTCGCACCTGGGGCCAGGCGCTTGATGCCTTCACCACTTCGTCTCCGCTCCTGGGGCCTGGCACCTACGCCTCTCGACCCTGCCCCTTGCTCTGATTGGCTGGCATAGCCAATCAGTAGGCAAGATACGGTCACATTTGCATGTTACTCTTATTAGATAGGATGATTTAAAGATTATAATACCTTTTTATAATTATCTTAAGATATCAATTAGATTTTAAACTAGTTTTTGCATAGAAAAATTTAGTTTTGCACAGAATTAATCCTCTTTTTTAATTAGACTAGTAATCAACTTAAATAACATTTTTTTCTCAAAAATACATTTATATATTTTAGACATTTAATTTTCACAACCACATTTTCTCCCAATTTAATTTGCACTTTGAACTTCTAAAGCTGTCAAGTCAAATCTATTTAGCATTTCCTAGATTAACAAACACTTTACATTTCTAAGAAAAATATAAGGCATAATCAATCAATAGCTTCAAGTCTGTCCTCTTAAGTTTTTCTCATGAGGCAAAATTAAACTTTAATTTTTATTTGCCATTGGCTATGGAAAACCAGGTTTGATTTATTTGAATGTAAATTACCACATTCTTCTATGGCTGCTGGCTGGAAAACTTTCATGGTAAGAAGGAAACTTGAAATAAGCATACTGGGAGAGTGGGCATCCATATTGGATCTCCACGTGTCTCCCTTCCCCCATATCCTGCTATTTTCGGGGAAGTGTCAGCAACAGATCTGGCCACACATTTTTTCATGCTTAATAAAGACAGATCTTAAATTTTTTCTTTCTTTTTTGCTTTCCGAAGTAATAACTGACACCCAATTTGGCCAAGATTTGCATTTCCCTGCAAGTTCTTTTATAGTTTTTAAACAATACCTTAAGCAATCTCATTTCAGGAGAGCAGATAGCCCTGCTCTCTCCTGCCACCTTTGAATTTCTCTGCACCAGAGGTGGTTTCAGCAGTGGAGTTTCACTTCTCATTACAGCTTTTAGATTCCAAATACAAACTAAGATTTTAATTTGAACAAGAAACCACATTATTTTACAATCTAATTCTTCCCCATTAGCCAGGCTGAGAAAGATGTTCCCACCCTACTTACACATCGCGACTCTGCAGTTAGCCTGTGGGTTTTGCGTGTGGTAAAATTTCCACATCGTTTCTCGTTGTATTTTTCCTCTTTCACTCTTTCAGGCAAAAAATATCATCTCTAGATGTTTCGAGGTTGGACGCCAGATGTGGGAATCCCTTTCATGTCCCCTGTGGTTCCAGGGTTAGGGTCAGGGTTCTGGAGAAGGCCACACACAAATGAAAAGAGACTAGAAAAGCATTAATTTGGGAATATTGGGGGCCAGGCGGGAGCCCACTTCTGGGGTGATGACACCATAGCACTGGCCTTGCTATCCCTTTATTAAGACTACTAGAGGCCCGGTGCATGGATTCATGCACCAGTGGGGTCCCTTGGCCTGGCCTGTGCCCTCTCACAATTCAGGACCCCTCAGGGTATGTTGGAGAGCCAGTTTCAGCTCAATCCCTGTAGGCCAAGCAGAGGGACCCTTCCAGTGCACGAATCTGCACCGCCTCTAGTATGCATATAAGATCTTTGGTAATCTCTTCCTGCCCTCCCTTCTTCCTTCCCTCTGAGATTCATCAGTCTGTTCCATGTTTCCATGCCTGGGCATTGAGTGTCTTCCCCCTGATGGTCATTGTGCGTTATAGCTACCGGCTGGTTGGCTGGTTGGCCAGTCTACCAGTCGCTTAGGCTCTTATATATATAGATGGGACACACCCATATCCTTTAGGCAGAAAATTCCAATAATAGTCAATCTGCAAGAATTAACATAAGACTAACAAGTGGAGGCTGCTTCAACTACCAATGTCTCAACGAAACAATGAGTTATTAGCTCTGACCTTTCAGAGTGATTAAGGTTAACCAGCCTTCTGGATTTTCCTGTTCATATGTATTAGTGAGGTAATGATAGGTTTCCGGCAGCTAATATGCAAATTGTCCCCTCAACCAGGAGTTCAACCAGTAGACAGGCTGGCCAACTGGCCATGTCCCCCTCCCCCTGGCCAGGCTGGCCAGCCCCCACCCATGCACAAATTCATGCACTGGGCCTGCGTGCATGTGCACACGCACACACACAGATTGAGTGGCCAGATTATTATGCATTGAGAGGTCATAATCCGGCCTCTCAGTGTGTGTGTGTGTGTGTTTGTAATGTGTATATATATTAAAAGGGAAGTTCAATGTAGACTAACATTACCAGACATCTAACATTAAAATGAACCTTGAAAAAAATTATGAGAATTTCTGAGTATTTAATCTCTTTTAAGTCAAATTGGATGGCTGATTTGGAAGACTTCCCACCCGTGCCCCAAGCCTGCCTTTGCTATGTACATAGCAAAAAAGGGTATGGTTGTAATTAGTTTTTTGACCTTGAGCAGTAAATCCCTTAATAGGCAGTAGTAGAGTATGCAGAAGTTTAGGCATTGGGTTAGGGCATGAATCTCACATATTTAAAGAACTGTGAAGAAGTTGGCATGACTAGATTAGAATTACTTGGCATAGGTAAAATTAGTTCAGTTTAGGAAGAATCTGTAGGCTAAAATAGAGACAATTTAGAAATGCTCCACAAATTTTACTGCATAGATTCTGTATGAAATAATTAGATATATTAGATGACGTATCCTGAGAAGAAAAATTATTATAAGAGAAAGAAATGTGATTAAGGAAGCATTGAACAAAGAAACTGGTTGAACTTACTGCTAAACAGATAACAACACAGGAGGGAATGAAGCAAACTGCCTTACGTAAGCGGACGATATGGTCCCTGTTGTACTCCGTAAGGAAGAGGATGCCTATACAGTATCCCCTCTCCTCAGGGGATACATTCCAAGACACCATGTAGATGCCTGAAACAGGATTGCACTGAACCCTATACATACTATGTTATTTCCCTGTATGTACATACCTATGATAAAGTTTAATATGTAAATTAGGCCTAGTATTAGATTAACAACAACCATAATAGAACACATACATTGATAAAAACTAATGTGAGCCGAAACCGGTTTGGCTCAGTGGATAGAGTGTTGGCCTGCGGACTGAAAGGTCCCAGGTTCGATTCCGGTCAGGGGCATGTACCTTGGTTGCGGGCACATCCCTAGTAGGGGGTGTGTAGGAGGCAGCTGATCGATGTTTCTTTCTCATCGATGTTTCTGACTTTCTTTCCCTCTCCCTTCCTCTCTGTGAAAAATCAATAATATATATATATATTTTAAAAGTAATGTGAATGGCTTGAGGGTCATTATTAAGTAAAATAACGGTAACTTGAACACAAGCACAGCACCACTGCCACGGTTGTTCTGATAACCCGTGCAGCTCATAGGTGACTAAGGGTGAGTGGTGGATACACATGGATATGCTGGACAAAGGGGTGTCACATCCCAGGTGGGTCAGCGTGAGGTGTCATCGTGCTACTCAGAATGGCACACAATAAAAAACTTACGAATAGTTTGTTTCTGGATTTTCCATTTAATATTTTTGAGCCACAGTTTTCCACAGATGACTGAAACTGAAGAAAGCAAAACTGTGGGCGGTTCTGTACTTCGATTGGCTACTAGCACCCCCCCGGCAACATGTTCGTGCCTTTCCTGGCAGGCTGCAGTGAGCAGGATTCCAGTGGGTGAGGAGGAAGTCTCGGATACCCTCAACAGCACTACCAAGGGTTACCAACAAACACTTGAGGAAATCTGAAATCAGGAGAAGCACCAGGCTCACAGTTGAAGAACGTGATACTTAAAGCGGAATTAACAGTGAAGCTTGGTGATTTTAGAGCAGCAAGGACAAAACTGTCTTCACTAATCATACTGACATTTGCCTTTTAGACTCTTCTGTCACATGTATACAGTAGAGTTTAGCACTAGAAGGGACGAAGAGTGTTTGACAGTAATAAACTGACCTAATACACCAAAAAGAGTTAAGAGCCATTGATATGCATTGTGTGATTAAAGCAAAACAGAACCCAGTGATGAAATTGACAAAACCGTAATCATTATGAAAGATTAATAGAACAATTAAGACACCCCAAACCCCCCCCCCCCCAAAAAAAAAAGCAAATTGCCTGCTTGTGGACTATACTTGGTCCACAAGTATTTTGTTTATCATACATTTTTTTAAATGACGGCATATCAGTGGCTATTCCTGTCTAATAAATTACCCCAGTTCTTAGAGACTTAAAGGCAGGGGCTAGGACCACCTGAGCGCGCTTCGCTGGCATGTCGGCTGGGTTGGGGTGACGGGAGTAGGGCCGCTGGGCGGAGCCCGCGTGTGCCCTGTTGCGTGGCTTCCTCACGGCGGCTCAGATCTGCACGTTCGGGGTTCCTGAACAAGATGGGAACCTCATCGCCTTTTGGGACCTAGCCTCAGAGGCCACATAGCTTCATTTCTTCCAGATTCTATTAAACGGTAATGACCTTCCCTGTTTGAGAGGAAGAGCATAGACTGTCTTAATAAGAAAGGCACATACCTTATGGACATGTTTTAACACCTCTTCAGTCCGTCCTCTGTCCGCATGATTTTTACGTATTTCTCCCCAACGCAAAAATACGTTTCTCCTTTCGAACGATTTCCCCCAACCTCGGCCTCCTGGGCCCAAAAGGCGTCCGAGAGCAGCGCGGTCCGCTCGGCCGTGGCTCCCAGTTCCCCGCACCGCTGAGTCCTTTGAGAACCTTCTGCCGGGAAGGAGTAGGAAGGAAAAGTGTAGTTTTGAATCTCATAACTTCTGGCTCTGTTACATTCTCTCTAAATTTTGCTTGAACACTGACCGGTTCGTTTTGTAGTCCATCTCGCCTCTGATTATTGCGGCTAAAATCAGTCACCGATACTGTCACCGTTCCGCGAGGAGAGCGGCTTAGCCCAGTCCACCAGTGGCGACAGTTACCTGTCAAAGAGCCAGCTGCGTTCCTCAATTCTGCCGTTTCGGCCACTCCGTCAGCATCCCCTCCAGGCCCTTCCACCTCTGTTTGTCACCCGTCTCAGCCAGTGCCATCTAATGTAGAATTTTGTTAGAGTAGGACCCCAGTTCCTGGTACCAAATTTTGTGTCAGTTACTGCTGCTCTGATAGCAGATCACAAAACCGGGATGTGTAAAGCAGCAACCTAAGACGACTCACAGACGAGGGTCATAGTGGCCGTCTGCGTGGCCTGATTTCCTCACACCCGGCAGCCGAGCTCACACAGATAGGGTGGCTCAGGTCCCGAGGACAAGTATTCCAGCGAGCAGGTGGGGGTGGGGGGTGGGGGGTGGGGGCCGCATCTCCTAGGACACACACAGGCTGTGTCATATTGGTCTACGGAGTCACAAGCCTGCCAGAGTCAGAGGACTGCGACTGGGAAAATGTCACAGAAGTTATCACCTAACTCGTTTACAAAGAAGACAAAGAAATTTAGTAAATGTTATTATTTCTTGAAATGTGACCTGTCGGTTTAAAAGTTTGAATTTAAAAAAAAAACTATAAAAAATTACTTTAAAAAGCAATTTTTTTTAATAGGGATCATGAATATGCCTACAGGATAGTTTTTTTTTTTTTTTCAAAGAGCTGTTATATGAATAAGATCTTAGTATGGCGTAAGATAAACTTTTCCATCTATATCTTTCTAAATGTGTTTAAACGTTATACAGAGTTTTAAAATGCTGTCTGTACCTCAGCCTAGGTGA
Organism: Antrozous pallidus; assembly: GCA_027563665.1. Classification (NCBI taxonomy): domain Eukaryota; kingdom Metazoa; phylum Chordata; class Mammalia; order Chiroptera; family Vespertilionidae; genus Antrozous; species Antrozous pallidus. Next base: position 88,984,969 of record CM050519.1, read on the forward strand.
AAGTAAAGCTGATACTTCTAGTAAATGGTATTAGATCATTTAAGAAAAGGCTCTAGTGATGATGGACACGTATTGAAATACTGTAACAAGTTTAAACAAAACTGTTTTATTGAAAACCTAGCCAAGTTTCCCAATGGTTAGAGCATTGGCCTGCAGACAGAAGGGTTGCGGGTTCGAGTCCCAGTTAAGGGCACATACCTTGGTTGCAGGCTCCAACCCTGGAGCGTGTGGGAGGCAACCGATCAATGTCTTTCTCTCACATAGATGTTCCTCTCTCATCAATGTTTCTCTTGTCCTCTCCTCCTTCCCTTCCACTCTCTAAACACTTCAATGGAAAAATATCCTGGGGTGAGGGTTTTGAAAGAATTGTTTCATTGAAGAAAATTAGAGAAAAACAATTTCATAAATATGTGAATTTAAATATGTATATATTTATATAAGTATTTGTATCCTTGAAAGTTTATTCAAGTTTAAAAAAATGAGATCTTAATCAGAAAAACCAATGGAGCATATAAGGAGTGGGCAAAAGTAGGTCTACAGTTGTGAGTACATGAGATAGTTTATTCTGGTATTATTGCTTATTAATTGTATTATAACTGTAAATTCACCCCTGTATTTAAAGTTGCTTCATACTTAAGCATATAGCCACTTTAGAAAAACATAATAGTGATACCTCAATTCAGTATATAAGTACTTCATCCATATACCTTTGCATCAGAGTTAGAATGCTAATTTTAAAAATGAATTAGATTAAGTGTTCTTTATATAGCTAATTTATTTATAGCTATTGCCTTATTTTACTTTTTTTAAAAAATGCATTTTATTGATTGTTTCAGAGAGGAAAGAAGAGGGTTAAAAAGTCAGAAACATCGGTGAGAGAGAAACATCGATCAGCTGCCTTCTGCACACCCTCCAGTGGGGATGTGCCCGCAACCAAGGTACATGCCCTTGACCAGAATCGAACCTGGGACCTTTCAGTCCGCAGGCTGAGGCTCTATCCACCTAGCCAAACTGGTTTCGGCGCCTTATTGTACTTCTTAAAACTTTTTTAAAAATGCCATTAGGAAAAGGGTTTACTTTTAATTTTGTTTAGAATTCAATTTTAAAGGCTTTTATATATGGCTAAATTAATCTGGAAACCTTATTAAATTCTACAAAATGAGCATTTCTTAGAAGCAAGATAATTATGTTCAGCCCATCTATATCTTTCCAAATGTGTTCTCGAGAATTCAGGTTTTGTCAGTTGGTTTTCAACAAATTACCAACCATTAATTTCCTCGTTTTCTATCAGGAAATTGCTATTAACAGAATTTATCTTAAGTTTCTGTAATCTTTATTGTCTATGGTTAAATGTAGGGAGGCCGGTAGACATACAGGTTTTGTGACCTTGCTCAAATGTGTTAAATTTTCTGTACCAGTCACATTTTAAATGAGGGTTAAAAATGCCTCTTCCTCTGATAGTACAAAACGCTAAAACAGTGAAAGAGTTAACAAAGGTACTCCAGTAAAAACAACTAATGCTTACTTTAAAAAAATATTGTGAAAAACGTAATAAATGTGCCTGTATTTTACTAATCTGACATAATGTATTCACTTGTAGTACTGACTTAAACTGAAACATTTAGCAAGCTGAATAGTTCTAGAAACTTTTATGTGATAATCCGTTTGCAGAATATTTTCCTTGGTTACAAACTTAATATACAATGTATTCATGTTGGCTTACATTTAATCAGGAATGACATGTTTGACTTCTACAGAAGTATTTGTTTTAATGCCAATACAAAATACTGTAGTAAAATATTTTCAGATTAAATGGAAAGTTTCAGAATATTCTCCATTTGTTTTTGCCATTTTCTACCCATTGTTTTCACCAATCATTTCTGAGGACATTTTATTTTTTGAAATATGCCTTCCAGCTAACAAAAACTGGCTAAGTATTCTACTGGTACCCTCAACCAGAGGTTCCCAACCTTCCTAACTATGAAGCTTCCTTTGGGGAAACGTCAGATGAACCTGACAGGGGCATTTTCCATAGTTACACCTCCCTTCACACCGCACCATGTCCATTTCCTATTGTGTGATACGGAGCTTTTATTCCCAAAGAACTCGGTAAGCATAAAATGCCAAGCTGCCTCTGGGTTTTTTTCTCTCCACAATTATAGTGTGCTGTCAGTAACATTATTTCATTTATATCTTTTCATGAATAAATGTAGTTTTAATTTTTAAAAATTAAAGCAAATACCATCTTTAGCCATTTTTCCTTCTCTTGTCCATTTCTGTAGCTTTTCTGGAATTGGATAAAAAGGGGCCAGAGAAACATCACTTTGACCAGCCTTCAGCAGCACCTAGGAGAAACTACTCTTTCACAAGAGAAGAGGTGAGACAGATTGATCGGGAAAACCAGAGGCTTTTGAAAGAACTGTCAAGACAGGCTGAAAAACCAGGAAACAAAAATATGATTTCTAGAAGATTTAATCCCCCTAAGTTATATCATAGTGCTGTCAACAGACAGAAAGAACAACAAAGGATTGAAAGAGAAAATTTGGTAAGTAAAAAAATTTTTACTCGTCAAGGAAATGCACTTGTATTGATTTGAAACCCAACTTACCAGAAAACCAAAGACAGTCCAATATTTAAACTTAATTATATAAAAATAGGTTTAGATGTGTTTGGCACGAAATACATGATGAACTATAAGCCTGTAAGGTATAATGAATACAATGTGTAGCTTTTTTTTCCCAGCAACGCATATTTTAAGAGAACCTTAAATGAAAATAGTGAAACCTCCATTATCTATTTGACTAGATCTGTTACATCACTACAGTAGTACAGAAAATGATGTCCAAGAGTCATCCTATATAATAAAAGCATAGTATGCAAATTTTTCCCTCCACTGGGAGGTCCTCTGGGAATTTGACCAGGAGGCAGGGCTGGCCAGTGGTGGCAGCAGATCGACCAGGGGAAGGGAGGGAGGCCCCATGGCAGCAGACAGCTGGGGGAGGGGAGGGAGCAGCAGCTGCTAGGGACCCTACCAGGATGCAAATTTATGCACTGGGCCTCTAGTATGTATATATTTTCTGTAAAGCATTCAGTTACTAGCTTAATCTATTTCACTTTACTGTATCCCTGAAAGCTAACACAATTTATATATCACTTATCTATAACTAGAGGCCCGGTGCATAAAATTCATGCATGGGCCGGGGGGGAGGGGGGGATGTCAGGTGTCTTTCAGCCCAGCCTGCACTTCCTCCAATCTGGGACCATGAGAGGGATGTCCGACTGTTCATTTAGGCCCAATCCCACAGGGACCCCTCTCACAATCCAGGACTGCTGACTCACAACTGCTCATCTGCCTCCCTGCCTGATAGCCCCTAACCGCTTTTGCCTGTCAGCCTGATCACCCACTAACTACTCCCCTGCCAGCCAAATTGACACCTAACTGCTCCCCTGCCAGCCCAATTGCTCCTAACTCTTCTCTCCTGCTGGCCTGGTCACCCCTAACTGCTCTCCCCTGCAGGCCTAGTCCTCCCCAACTGTCTTCTCCTGCAGGCCTGATCACCCCCAACTGCCTTCCCTTTCAGGCCTGGTCCCTCCCAACTGCCCTCCTCTGCTGGCCTGATTGCCCACAATTGCCCTCCCCTGCCAGTCATCTTGTGGTGGCCATCTTGTGTCCACATTGGGGTGGCTATCTTGTATGTTGAAGTGATAGTCAATTTGCATATTACCTCTTATATAGAATAATAAGTGTAATATACAAATTGACTGAATGACCGAAGCAGAATGATCGTTCTGATGACCTTCCAGAGGGACACACTATAACATGCACTGCTGCCTGGCCAGCCAAGGCGGGTGCAATGCGATTGGCCGGGGGGCCCTACCATCACCCCACCATCACCCCGCAGAGGGACACCCAGTCCCACCAGCCAGTGGGGCAATCGATGGGGTTGGAGGCTCTGTGATCACTCCAAAGAAGGAGGCCCAGGCCACCCTCTGCACGGTGAACGGTTGTGGAGCCCCAGCCAGGTGGCTATGGCCACCCGGCTGGCAGCCTCAGAGGGAGACCAGGCCACCCTGCTGGCAGCACTGCAGTGGGTGGACAGGGCCTCCCTCTGTGGGGTGATCTATCTGGGAGCCCGTGATCGATCGCCCCATAAAGGAAGGCCCAAGCCAGCTAAGCGACTGCACCCAACACCTGTCGCCCGCAGAGGGAGACGACTGGTGGCACGGGTCCGGGGGCAGCACCATACAGCGAGCAGTGGCAGCAGCGGGGCGAGGCCAGCTGCCGGCAACCGGGAGAAGGAAAGCCCCAATAGGCTCTGATCCCAGAGGGATCCTGGATTGCGAAGAGGGCACAGGCGCCAGGCCAAGAGGCACACCCTTCCCCCGCCCCATGCACAAATTTTGTTCACTGGCCCTCTAGTTCTAAATAATGTATACATTCTCCAAGAGGTCAAGTTTTGTGGTCTGCTCCTTGAATGTATGAAAGGCATTATTGTTAAAAAACATAGTTATACTTTGATGTTCTAAGAAATAGATATAAAATCTTCACACTAAAAACTTACAGCATATTATTTTCTTTATAAAATGTTTACTGAGCTTTTACTAAATGCCAGACATCTTTTTTCTCTTTAAATATATTTTTATTGATTTCAGAGAGAAAGGGAGAGAGACAGAAACATCAATGCTGGAAGAGAATCATTGATTGGCTGCCTCCTGCATGCCCCGCACAGGGCATGTGCCCTGACCAGAATCAAACTGTGACCTAGTTCCTAGGTCAACATTTAACTGCTGAGACACACCAGCCGGGCCAGACATTGTTCTGAGTATCTTCCAAATGTTAGCTTATTAAATCCTGACAATAATTCTCTCGGGTAGATTCTGTCTTGTCCACATCTCACCATGAAATAACTGAGATTTAGCGGTGTTGAATAACGAGCCCAAAGATACAGAGTAAGCGATTGAGGCAGGATTCTAAACCCAGGTAGTGTTTTAAACTAAAATTATATCTCTAATGAGCATATAAATTCAAACCTAAAACAATTGATAAAGCTTTTATTAATAATTATTAAAACAGTTTCCAAAATTCACCCTCATATTTCATTATCAGTACAGTCCTATTTTTCTATGTACTTACCTGAATTAAAATACTAGTAGAGTCTTAAATCCTTCAGAAGAGTTACTCTGCATGTAGCAAGGAGTGGATAGCAACAAAGCAAGTTGAAATGAGGTTCATGGATAGTAAGTTAAGTGATAGTTTTCTGCAAATCATTGTAGTAATTTGAAGCTAATTCTATATCTTCCAAAAACTTGTCAATTCCTTTGCATTTATCCTTTATAATGACCGATTATTTTTTCATTAAAAAAAAAATCCTAATATATAAAAACCCGGGTCATAACGACCACTAATGACCAGAGGCTGACCAACCAGAAGTCAGTGCTGGTCCCGCCCCCAAGCAAGCACTAAGGGGCAATCAGGCAGGCAGGGAGAGGGGTTAGGAGTAATCAGGTAGGCAGGCTAGTGGTTAGGGAGATCAGATATGCAGATGGTCCCTTGCCGGGCTGGTGAGCAAGCGGTTAGGGGCAATCAGGCAGGCTGAGGGATTAGGAGTGATCAGGTAGGCAGACCAGAAGTTTAGGGGTGATCAAGTAAGTGGACCAGTGGTTAGGGATGATCAGGTAGTCAGACAAGTGGTTAGGAGAGATCAAGTAGGCAGGCCAGCAGTTACGGGTGATTAGGTAAGTAGGCAAACAGTTAAGGGCGATCAGGTAGGTAGATGGCCCCTTACAGGGCTGGCCCTGCCCTCCAGCAAAGAAAGAAGGAGGCTCAGTCCAGTCAAGTCATTGCACCCCAGCCTGTCACCTATAGAGGGAGACCACCTGTGGCAGGGGAGGGGAGGCACCGCTGCATAGATGGCAAACAGTGGCAGTAGTGGGGGTGGGGCCAGCTGCCTGCAGTCTGGGGAAAGAAAGCTCCAAGAGGCCCTGATCTCAGGCCAGGCCTAGGAACCCTACCCAAGGGGTCCCGGATTGTGAGAGGGTGCAGGCCGGGCTAAGGGACCCCCACAAATTTTTGTGCACTGGTCCTCTAGTCTAAATATATATAAAAGCTTAAGTAACCACTATGACCAAACAACCGTTTGACCAGTCACTGTGACACACACTGACCACTAGGAGGCAGACGCTCAATGCAGGAGCTGCCCCCTGGTGATCAGTGCATTCCCACAGCCAACCTCCCATGGTTCCTCCCCCTGGCTGGCCAACCTCCCATGGTTCCTCCCACCAGCCGGCCAGCCCCGATGGTCCCAATCGGGCTGGCCAGAGGTGGGAGGGGGTGTCCATGGGAGGTTGGCCTCTGGCCCTGATCAGGACTGGGCCCAGCCGGCCCCAAATGCTGGCTGGGCTGAGGAACCCCACCCATGCACAAACTCCTGCACTGGGCCTCTATTATGAGAAAAGGAGACATATGTAACACCTTAAACAGTAGAGAATTTTCATTAAAAAACGAAAGTATATTCTCTAAAACAAAATTTAAAAGAATCTATTATAAGTTTTTATTGGAAGTATGTTAAATTTACATTTTAATTGCAGATTATTGACATTCTTAAAGTATTACCTTCTTATCCAGAAATATGCACAGGATAATGCTCCAACCAACTGAGCCACACAGTCCAGGGCTAAGCTGTTATACTTCTACATCTGCTGGCTAGGCTGTTCATGGTCAAAACACATGTACACACACATTTTTGTAGTTACTTCTGTGTCAGATTTAATGCACAAGCAGCAGCCGTCACTTTATAATTTTTATGACGTGTGTTCCTTCATTTGCTCCCACCTCCAGTGGTGGGGATCAGTTCATGTGGCTGACAGGCGTGATGGCGAAGGCTGTTCTGTGTGAGGACTCTTGCTCTCCCTTGGGAGCAGCCCAGAGGCCGTCAGTGTTTAGACTAACTACAGTTCAAGACAAGGAAGTACTACTGTGCAGAGAAAGTAGAAAAATAGAGCAATATGGTATACAATTGAATCCTGAGATTTAGAGTTAAAAGCATACTATTAATCTGTCTGTCTGATGAATTTTGATTTCTTCATTATTTATCACTATCCCCATGCCCCCCCCCCCCCGCATTACCAACAGAAATAAAGGAATAATAAAGAAAAAGTAAATTTATCCAGTAGAGGCGTGCTTACTATATAGAGACTCAATTATATTAGAACTTTATTATTTCCGAAAAGGAGACTCGTTTTTAATTCATGAACTTTGAAATATTCTTATTAAGCCACATCTTATCTTTATTTGAACATAGTATAAATTGATGATTTTAATGAAAAGAGCACAATAGTAGCAGAGAAGAGGGGGGTTACTAAGGTAGTTTATAGTTTCGCTTTACCCTCTGATAGACATTAGATTATTTCATTCTTTTATATGTATGTCATTTTCCTGAGCTATGAAAGAAGGGGGGGGGGGCAGGTAATTGAAGCAAGATGATGGAAGAAGTAATATTCCTAGTGGAGTGAATCAGAATTAGAGCCTAGAGCTCAAATGAAGTTAACTTATTTCAATTTTAAATCCAGAGAAATAGAAGTAGACAATAAAGTAGACCATAATGTTTCCACTTAGTTCTTGCGTTAAAATAAAAGTAGTGCATGGATAAATTAGAAATTCAGACTGTTCTTAAAAAATTAAGTGGCCTGGCTGGTTTGGCTCAGTGGATAGAGCATCGGCCTGTGGATTGAAGGGTCCCTGGTTCAATTCTGGTCAAGGGCACAAAGCCCAGGTTGCGGGCTCAATCCTTAGTGGGGGGCGTGCAGGAGGCAGCCGATCAATTTTTCTCTCTCATCATTAATGTTTCTATTTCTCATTCCCTCTCCCTTCCTGTCTGAAAACTAAAAAAAAAAAAAAAAAATTAAGTAAAAAATAAAATCCTTTTTCTTTTGTTCTTTGTCCCATTTAGACCTGTTAAATGGGAAACTGTTGAAGGGATAGTGATACATGGTCACAAAGAGGAAGATTTATAGCATATCTCATATCTAGTGTATGAGTTTTGATTACTTGAATAATCAGTACCTTTGTTCTAAGATATTAAAATCATATTTCATTCAGTCTGGCTTTCCTCATCTCTGCTTTGTTATCTGTTATTTCCTCCCATAAGAGAAATAAACCTAATGATAACTAAGTATGACTCTAGCTGTAGAAAATAGGGAGAATGGGCTTGATTTTTCCTGACTATGGGATACTTGTTACTCCCCTAATGTCCTTCATGGTCTTTACTTTATCACTTTAGAAACAATAAAGCAACTCTTCTCTACAGAAATCATTAACACATTATTTATTCATTAATTTGTTTTAACCTTTCTGCCTCTGAAGACAGCATTCAGGCTAGGTTATTTTTTTTTTTCCAAAAAGAATAATGTCTCCAAGGTTTAAAAAATATGTATATTTAGACAAACTGTTTGGAGATTCATAATTAAAATCCAATTTTAGTGGCATTTCTAAGACTGTATATACTCTAACCTGGAACATAAGTAACCATTCTTATTATTTTTAATTCATAAATTCTTACTCTATGCCAGTTACTGTTCTGAGCACTTCATACCCATTGTCTCACTTATTACTCAAAATCACTTGAGGTTTATTTCATTGTTAATATCCCTATTAAGTTATTTGACCAATCCTATATCATAAAAGAATAATATGCAAATTGACTGTCAGTCCAGGACACAAGATAGCCTTCCCCATGTGATCAAAGATGGCTGTCCCCATGTGGACACAAGATGGCCTGCAGGGGAGGGCAATTGGGGGCTACCACGAGGGCAGTTGGGGGTGACCAGGTTGGCCGGGGGAGAGGGGCAGTTAGGGGCAATCAGGCTGGCTGGCAAAGATGGTTAGGGATGATCAGGCAGGCAGGAAGGGAGGCAGTTAGGAGCCAGCAGTCCTGGATTATGAGAGGGATGTCTGAGGGATCCCGGATTGGAGAGGGTGCATGCTGGGCTGAGGGGACCACCCCAACCCCCCGTGCACAAATTTTGCGCACTAGGCCTCTAGTTTTATATATTTTTAATATTCCTTCCAGTACCTTACATAGCTCAGAGCAGCTACAAACTGTAGAGGGAGAAATACAATCTTAGGAGATTTTGCTACCTGAATTATAAAGTTTCCTTGTCTACAAAGAGAGGAAGCTCATGTTATAACAGAAGGACCACAGACTTTACAGATAGAACCATGTTTACATCCTAACTCTCAGGTCAGCTAAGAGAACCACTGACACCAGGTGGGAAGGCTTTGGAGGAGTTGGCTCTTCTAGCGTTTGAAGGCTAAAAACTGGGGTAGGGCATTTCTGGCAAAAAGAATATTTGGCAAGCCGCATGCTCTTAGTTGATCGTTCTGCTTCTTCCTGTGTTCTGCACTTCTGCCGTTTGTCTCCAAGCTCTGTTTAGTCATATAACGCCTTCCCACCCTTTTCTAATCAGCTCTTCCCTTGAAAATTTTGACTTGTTCTCCCACTCTCCCCCATCTCTGGGATTGTTCAGGAGCGCTGATGATGGAACCTCAGAAAAGAGGGGCAGGGTGTGAAAATGCTAAGAACAAAACACCAAATTGAGAAATGGTTCTGGAAATGTTTGGTGGTGATGCTTCACAATTACATACATGTACTAAATGCCACTGAACTGTATGTTTAAAAAATGCGTAAATGTTAAATTTTATGTTATGTATGTTTTACCACAATTAAAATAAAGCGTAAGTTGAGGAAAAAGGAAAATATTGTGTAGAGGAAAACTTGTCCTGTGATGGAACACATGAGGCTGATTTTTTAATATGAAGCATTCTCTTTTTAGATAAAGTTCAGTGTGCTACAGAGGAAGTTTAAGTCATAAAGAAAATAATAAACCACCACCATGGATCAATCCCAATTCATTGGTCTACTTAAATATTCCTTTCTCAGTGATGCCTGGGAAAAGCAAATTAAAGAAACTCACCTGATTTGTGAAGAAGAAAAATAAAATTAAGAACATTATACATTAGACTCTTGCTGAATCCTATTATACTATGTTATTGGGTACTGTGTTGCCTTGGCTGGTTGATGTATAACCTTTATAAAGCTTTATCCTATCTAATGAAAGAGTAATATACAAATTGACCATACCTCCGCTACGCTACCAGCCAATCAGGAGCCAGGGGGTGGGGCCGAGTGGTGCGAGGGCTGGGCCCTGGGGGTTCGCCCCCAGCAGCGCTCTGGCCGCCCAAGTGCAGAGGGGGGTGGGGCACCAGTGAGTGCCCAGCCCCTGGGGCTGGGTGGTCACAGACAGCTGGAGCTGAGCTAAGCAGGGAGATGGCATTGGGGGTGAGCCATCAGTTGGACATCCCCTAAGGGCTCCCAGTATGTGAAAGGGGGCAGGTTGGGCTGAGGGACCACCCACCCCCAATGCACGAATTTTGTGCACCAGGCCACTAGTATTCTATAATAGTTGTATTTAATTTTCAAACTTCTTAACAGCAAAACTTTCCTTTTTTCAAACTAATTTTATGCAGAACTTAGGTATATGAAACAGACAATTCAAGAAGCATAGTTGGAAGAAATTAAGAGTGGGAGAGCCCTGTCCCCTTAGCCTTTCTTCAATGTCCTAGTCAGCCTGGAGCCACTACTGGGAAGTTAAAGCAGGTAGAAAGCCACTGCTGGATAACCACCAGATAAAGGATTTATAGTAGCTTTAATAAGCTTGTGGTCATTCATGGGCTCTTAGCAATATCATTCCCATTATGTCATTTCCATGAGAAATTCAGCTTTAATGTATTGTGCCTTACAGGACCTTTTCTAAGAGTGTAACCTGATCTATAAGAGAGATGTGCCTGTGATCAGTTGTTAAAATCATAGTGGTTTTGGTTAGCTATGGGATAGGTCAAAGCCCTCAGGTTCTCCTAAAAGTATATTATTTGAAATACATCAACAGTGACTTAAATTTAGTCTTTTTTATGTAATTCCATCTATTTCAGGTTCTAAAAATAGTTTTCCTTTTGGAAAAATATTACTATTTATCTAGCACTTACTTTCACATTGATTGTCTTTAAACGAAGGCTTTATTGAAGAGACTTGAAGCCGTGAAACCAACAGTTGGCATGAAACGTTCAGAACAGCTAATGGACTATCATCGTAATATGGGTTACCTCAACTCATCACCATCCTTAAGACGAGCAAGATCGACTCTCAGCCAGTATAGCTCATTAAGTAAGCATATTCACAATTATTCTCTACTTGTATCCTTTTTTCTTATGATAGAGGGAAGGAGAAACATCGATTTGTTGTGTCACGTATCTATGCACTCATTGCTTGATTCTTGTGTGTGCCCTGACTGGGGATCAGACCTGCCACCTTGGCGTATCGGGACGTCGCTCTAACCAGCTGAGCCACCTGGCCAAGACGTGATAAACGCCTTCTTCTGAAATGCATTTATGATTTTTTACTGGCATGCTTTGTTTTGTTTTAGGTCACTTAATTTCAGGTTTCATTTGTAGCTGATAATGGCAGTATAGGAAGGAAACCAGGAGGAAAAAAAAAAACAGTTGAAAATGTCAGTAGTTTTCTTAGATAATAAAAGGGAGACTTTTAACTTTAATATATTTATTAAAGAAAGAAATGAATAGATGTGCTATTTAAAAGTCACTAAAACATTTCCCCAGCCAGTTAAGAATTATTGGTAATATCTTCAGCCCTTGTATGTACTCTGTCTCCTTCACCGAATAAAACAAAAATCAGCAATCAGTAGAGTCATAAGATGCAATCCTTAAAGCTTTGTATGTGATCACTCACACATCTGGCTATGGCGTGCTGCTGAGAATGCAGGCAGAGTGGCCCAGTGCCAGTGCCTGCGACACACAGGAGGGCCAGATGTGTTTCTCTGTACGGAAGTCTGTGCTGTTGCTTCGTGTATGCATTCTAAACTGGAAATACTAGAAGCCAGGACTAAAGAAAGGTGGAACCACTTACCTTGCCTCAACTTCCTAGTGCTCACGTGAGTCTTACACAGTCACGTGACTGATAATTCCATTCATTCATTCCCTGAGCATTACTTCTTTGATGTAGTGACTAGCATGGGGGTGTGTTCCAATGGCTCATGCTTAGTATTCGATCTTGAATATGGTAAACTTTTTGTTGAATAAATATATAACGGTTACATAAAAGGTGGGCTTTTTTGCACTTGAATCATTTAAAACATTTATTTAAAACATCTATTTCCACCCCAAATCTGTTGAATCAAAATCCCCTAGTGTTGTATATTTTTTAAGTTCCATAGGGAACTCTGAAGTACATTTCTGGCTGAAAATTATATTAGACTATTAAAAACAGTCTGCCTTGGCTGTGTGGCTTATTTAGTTGAAATATTCCGTATACCAAAATGTGCAGGCTCAATCCTCTCCCCCAAGTCAGGGTTGATATAGGAGGCAAATGATCGATGATTCTCTCTCCCCTCCTTCTTCTCCCTCTCAAATTAATAATCATATCCTCAAGATCAAAAAGAGAGAGAGGAAAGGAAAATTTAGTCTGAACTTAAAATTAGGAAAGGAAGTTTATCAGATGATGCGTTATGTATTTTATTTAAATAACTCAGATCATTTCTTATTTTTTGTATATTTTCAGGAGGCGCTTCCAGGACATCTAGTGCTACGAGTGGTTTCAGTTGTAAGAGTGAGGGAGCAGTTTTTGACAAATCCAGTGGCCTGATTCTAAGACCTAAGGCCCCTAATGTTCGTACAGCTTGGTTATAAAAACTTTCTACTTTAAACATTGTTCATCCAATTCTTACTGAAGTGCTCTTGTACATTACTGTAATTCTCTTTGTAAACATCTCTAATTGTTTTAAGAATTGTAAGTTGTACAATAGCAAGTTGTAATTTATTGTACTCAATGCAAAATTGTTTTCAACAAAGACAATTTAATGTAAAGTCAGTGTTTCCCATGATGGTGTATTTATATGAGATGTATATGTATTAGATAAATGCATGTATGTTGTCTCAGCATAGAGAGCCATTCAGCTCTCATGCTGATAAAACAGTTGTATTACTACACATTGGCACTGAGATGATAACTATATACATCTTATTTTATTTTTATTTTCACTTCTTATAAGCTTTAAACCATGAACATTACTCCTAAACTTGGCTGGCTTTGTTTTATGTTTGCTTTAGGATTAAGGTGGTATGACTCATAACTTAATTGTAACACTGTCTCATTAATGAGACAAATCTTGAAATTTGTTTCCATTGGTGGACCTGATTTATGGGGCAGCTCTTCACGATTGGCCAGAGGTATCTTCTACCTTTGTGTAAGTGTGCCGAGTCACATCTCTGAACATTTCATCAGCCATTCCAAACTATTTCAAACTGTGAGTATGAGAAGTGCCGTTTAGAAGCTCCTCTTTGGTGTTTTTGTGCGCTCAGGGAAAGGACTATTAATGATGCTGAAAAATAAGGCAGGCTTTCAAGATCCAGTCTGTTTACATTGTGAATAGTTTGTCCAAGGAACAGATCATAAGCAAAAGCAAGTATTTTTTGAATCAGCAAAATAGCACCCATCTCAAGAAGGAGATCTGAGTTGTATCAGAACAGTGTTTCAAATGATACTGTTAACAAGCTGTGTTCTATTTACTATTTTAGTAAGAGAAGAGAAAAGAAAGAAATGCATTGTGGTAGTGGTTTTAAGGATTGAAAAAGAAAACTAAAATATAAACGATAAAGGGGGCTTGGAGGAGAATCACATTTATTTATTGAGACTATATGTCTGCTAATTTGTTTCAATCTGTAGGCTCTCTTTAAAATTCATGTTTGTTTGTTTGTTTTCAATCTGTAAGCTCTTAAAGCATATCTCAGTCATGGTTGTGCCTGCTGTTCTAGTTACCATTGTCTTTCAGTCCTGGCCTCTTTAGTATGTCCTTAAAATTTGGAAAATTTCCAGATTAAATGCCAAACCTTTCTTTTTCTAATAGGCATTTGTGACTGTAACCACAATAAGAATATTTGTATTTTCCTGGGTTAACTCAGGCTCTGTAGCATGTATGCAGAAAGCCAAACTGCGTTTTACTGAACATCAATTGAGAATTTCTTAGTTTAGGTTCATCGGTTTTGTTTAGGGAAGGGCATGTGAAGTGTGGGAACAGTGGGGCTAAAATAATTCCTGTGAGCACAGCCTGACTCAGTTCTGCTTCTTTCTTTGGGCTACACCGTTCCTTCCCTGTTGTTGGGTGCTGTGTTCTGGTTAACAGGTTTCTACGTCCCTTGGCGCTGTCTCACATTTAAAATTTAGCTCTGCTAATGCAAGGTTTTGGTTTCTAACTCACTGTCCTCATGTTAGTATAACAGCCTATCTTTAAGGAGAGAGAACGTTGAATTTGAAACTCAGCATTTGAACATCAGTCCAATAGTGATTAGCCAGTATTTCTTAATTGGTTTTTAAATTATTAGAAAAAATATATGTCAAACCCTTTAATGTCCATAATGACATTAGTCTCTAGAAACATATGTTCAGGTACAAGACATAATTTCATAGATGAAGCAGTACTTTGATTTTTATATACTAAATGCTTTTATTTGTACTGCTTTGAAAGGAAGGTGCATCTAAATATAACTGATATCAGGGATTCAACGTGAAGTAAAAGGAAGAACAACAATATTCATTTTTTTAAAGCAATTTATAATCCTATTGTCATGATTACTTATATATAAGTGTAAATAGAAGGCTAGTAATTGAAAAATGTGATATTCTTCAAGGTACTTTGAAGTTTTAGTTTAAGAGGCATTTTTTATGAAGGGCTCGTAATAACTATTCATTTTCAAGAAAATAAAAAGTGAAGGATCTTCTAGCACTACTTTATATTTGGTTCACTTGTATCTTGCTGTTTATACTTTTAAGATTTACTTCTGAAAAATTATACTTATCCAAGGTCTAAATTATTAGGCAAGATTCTTACTGAGTGTGATTTTCCTGTCTATCAAATGCTAAATTAATATTGCCTCTTTTCCATAAGATTCTGTAAAAGATTTTGAACTATTAAAATTATTTCCTAGGGAATAACTATTATCTTGGGCTTTCCTTACTTCCTTTATTCACTATCCATTAAAAGCCACTTTCTTAGCTACTACTACAAATAAAATGTTCTGGTTTGCTTATAAACAATAGTGTAATGCAGTTTTCAACCATTAACCCAAATGTCCAAAATGGTTATCTGGACAACTTTAAAAAGAGGTCATTGTGAGGGATATGAGTGTGTGTCCCATCTTCAGACTCAAGTACTGCACACTGTGGAAAGTATTATGACCAATATAATGCTGAAGATATGTTTAATTATTATATGTTGATAATTCAATTCATAAAATGTTTAATATCTTAAATGCCAAAGTCTTTACCTATGAATGATTATATACCATCCTAGGAAATGTGCTTAATGATAATTACTTTATTTTCATAAGTAAGAAGTTGAAAAATCAATCCTTTAAAAAAATTTTCAGCCCATTGCAATGTATTTTGGTCATGGCATAGTGAGGAAATAAAAGAAGTAAAGACAACTGAGTTTTGATCCTGCATCTTTCTCTCAATTGCATGGTCTTGTTCCCAGTTAGCAGTCAGAGTGCCTTTTACACGCCGCACACAACAAGAGTCAGTGAGCATGAAGCTGGAAGGAGGGTGTCCATCACCGAGTTTTCAGTTTCCTCACAGTTCTGTTCTTGACCAGTCCTTTCTTTAGACCACAGTGTCAGGCTTGTTTTGTGACATTGTTACAGTGCTGTATTGGGCACACTGTTACATGACCGCAAGGCCAAACCAGTCCCAGTTTCTCTCACTGCCAGGGCATCACCCTTGGGGGTCCTAATCGAAAACAAGTTTATCAGGGCTCCCCTTCCTTGGCAAGGATTTGTTCTTGTCCCTTTCTCCCTAGGACGCTTCCAAACTCTCCAGTCCCTCAACATTTCAGCTGAATTTTTGATGATTTGCAGGCTCTCAGTGGGGAAAAGTATCCGATGAGCAAACATGTCAGACTTCTGCATTGTCTCCTTCCAAAATGTTGGCCACGTAATTTTCCATGCCTTGTTAGCTCCTCATGCTGATTTTTATTTTAAACTAGTGGCCTGGTGCACGAAATGCAGCTCATCCTGCACCCTCTCCAATCGGGGACCCCTTGAGGGATATCCGACTGCCGATTTAGGACATCCATCGGACATCCCTCTCGCAATCTGGGACTGCTGGTTCCTAACCACTCACCTGCCTGATCGCCCCTAACTGCCTCTACCTGCCTGCCTGATTGCCCCTAACCCCTCTGCCTGATTGCCCCAACCCCTCTGCTTGCTCCTAACTGCCTATGCCTGCCTACCTGATCGCCCCTAATTGCTCGCCCCTGTCAGCCTGATCTTGCCCCCAACTGCCCTTCCCTGCCTCTGCCCCCACCACCATGGCTTTGCCTGGAAGGAAGATGGCCAGTCCACCTGGTCTAATTAGCATATTATCCTTTGATTAGTATAGATAGTTGAGGCCCTTTTCTAGTTGTGAGAGGGTGCATGGTTTGCATCACCTGGTCTGCCAATATGGAAATCTTTTATAAATCATAAATACTCCTTTTTAAAAAGGTCTCAGATTTTCATAGTGAAATAAGTGTATTAATCTTGATCCTGGGATTTGGGCAGCCATCAAATGAAACAGTCCCATTTCCTCTGAGAGATACCTACTAGACTAGGATAGATGTGACCTTGGATGTGGTAAAGCATAGGACAAGGCAGCCGATTTCTTATTGGCAATCAGGACTGAGTAAGGGTCAGAGCTTGGGAAGGAGGATAAGGAGCCCTCAAAGCATCCATCAGGGGAAATGAGAGGCAGGTGCCCGCCTTTCCGGCCTTGCCTGGAGTCCAGGCACTGGTTTCCTCCCAGTCCCTCTTAAGCTAGAGCTACATGAATTGTCTTCTGCACCGAAGTGCCTCATCTCCCACTTGAAATTGTAGTTCCTTTCCTCTTGCTCACAAATGTATGCATCAAATCCAAAACACGTTTTCTGCCAGGTCTTGCTAAATTGTTACAGAGATGTGCTAGCAGAAATGTTCTGTCCCCGTGTATCTAACACCGCAGGCAGATGCTTTCTAGAGCCATGTATCTAAATCTAATTATTTTCTTCAAGGTCCTCCTCCTACTCCTTCCACATTTGGCTCCCCCTTCCACTCAACCAACATTCATTCTATTAAACATGACCTTATGTAACACACCATTTCCTCGCTCCTGCCCCAGTTTGGGCTTCTTCCAGTCTTCCTGTCTCTCCCGCAGAACCTAATCATGAAATACTAGCATGCTAAATGCTGTGCAGTGAACAGTGCCCACTGAGAATATTCTGGCTCACAGTTCTCTAATGGCACTGATTCAAAGCACTTTCTATTTGTGCAAAACTCTTGAAACTGTTCTGAAGCTCCTGGTGGAACCTCGGAATTCCTGACCTGAGTGTGAACGGGCATAAAATCAGGTCAGATTATGGAAGCCTGATTGGGGTCACCACTTTGGAGCCTATCGCGACGTGGTGGGAGGTCAGAGTGCATCACCCGTTCATGTTTGGAAGCCAGAACTAAGCATTGTAGGTATGTACATGTAAATAGTATAATATTTGTCACTCAAAAGCTGGGCCACTGATTTATAAGTGAGGGATGCTAGAAAATAGGCACTTAGGGTCTTGTTTTATTTTTTATGGTCTTTTTTTAAAATATATTTTTTATTGATTTTTTTTTTTTACACAAAGGAAGAGGGATAGTTAGAAACATCGATGAGAGAGAAACATCTATCAGCTGCCTCCTGCACACCCCCTACTGGGGATGTGCCCACAACCAAGATACATGCCCTTGACCGGAAACGAACCCAGGTCCTTTCAGTCCACAGGCCAACACTCTATCCACTGAGCCACACCGATTTTGGCTATGGTCTTATTTTTTAATCCATTTGGCAGTTAATAAGAATTCAAGAGATAAGGTGCATTAAGTGGTCTTTATTGGTTTCACATTCAGTTATTATCAGTTCCTCTGTTAATTACACAAGTATGATATGTTATTTTTCATCTTCTGTGGGAATTTTTATGTAAAATAAATACAAAATACATTTGTGGTTTAATGAACACTCAGTGAAGCCACTATTATTTTTCTTGAGGGATTCCTCTCAGTCTAGTTTTATCCCAGATCTTTCTTTTCACTCCCCCTAGGAAGAGTCTATTAAACCACACACACAGGTCTGGAAGCAGTGAATGTGCTTTAATAACATTAGACAATTTTCTTGATCTCATCGTACAACACCAACACGAAGGCCCCGCCCATGCCTCTCAGGACGTTGGACCAGGCTCCCTTGAAGAACGCCTTGGCTCCCTCGTCTTTGGCAATCTTCCTCCAGCAGTCTATTGTCCCCGTGTACATAATGTCCGCTGTGGAGACAAATGCTGGTGAGGGCTCCGAACCTCCGCAGGAGAGACTTTCCCCCGGAGAGACCTCTGCACACAGTGTCACCACTAAGTCGCTTGCACTCCAACCCCTAGCTCTACACTGTGTTCACCTAGACATCCCTTTCCTGCATCACTGCTGGGCTCTCTCGTCATTCCTGCTCCTTCAATTCGAGAACTGGGGCAGTTAACCAGCGAATTCACAGAGCATCCTATCTAATAAAAGAGTAATATGCAGATTGACCATCACTCCAACACATAAGATGGCTGCCCCCATGTGGACATAAGACGGCCAGCAGGAGAGGACAGTTGGGAGGGACCAGGCCTGCAAGGGAGGGCAGTTGTGGGTGATCAGTCCAGCAGGGGAGGGTAGTTGGGAGGGACCAGGCTTGCAAGGGAGGGCAGTTGGGGGAGACCCAGGCTTGCGGGGGAGGGCAGTTGAGGGGTACCAGGCCTGCAGAGTAGGGATGACCAGGCCCATAGGGGAAGGCAGTTAGAGGCAAACAGGCTGGCTGGGAGTGGTTAGGCATCAACCAGGTTGGCAGGAGAGTGGTTAGGGGGTGATCAGGTTGGCAGGCAGAAGCAGTTAGGGGCAATCGGGGAGGCAGGCAGGCAGATGAGCAGTTGGATTCTGAGAGGGATCCCAGATTGGAGAGGGTGCCGACTGGGTTGAGGGGCACCCACCCTCCATGCACGAATTTCATGCACCAGGCCTCTAGTCACACTAAAATGGAAGCAGGGTGGGACAGAAGTGTTAAACTGGGTAGTGCCCTTTCTATGGATGAGAAAAATAAGGCCTCATCTCAGGATAGACTAGTCCAAGATAACACAATGAAAAGAGCCAGAGCTCTTAGGTTGAACCAAATGAAACTACCATGACTTTTTTTACATTAAAAATGGCATTTCATAGATTTCAACCTATGGGAGCTAAGACTTTTTCTATCGCAGCAGGCTGCCTGAGGCTATCCCTCGTCCACCCAAGGCACCCTTCCCTGCCTGTCATAATGAGGTAAGAGAAGAATCATTGTTAAATAAACCAGCGAATTACTTCAATCCTCCCCCGGTGTTTCTGCACCCAGGCTCGATTTTCCACCTTTTTCATCTCCTGGCACACATCAATTACTAACATTTCCATCATACCAAAAACACATATTTTGCCAATCTGACAAAACGGATTCATTTTCTCTCAATAGCTATTGTGTTGGCTGTCATTTTTTTATTTGACTAAGGGAAAAGAGGTTAGACAAAATAATCAGCTTTTGCATGTTTTAAAAATTCTTGCAGATAAACAAAATGAATTGACCAACACAGTAAGACAGGAAGCATGGAGGCACGGGACAGACTGACATACCTTAGGGTGGGGTTGGGATGAGATGAGATAAACCAAAGAACTTGGGTATTTATATGCACTGCCCACGGGCATGGGCAGTAGGGTAGTGAAGAGTGTAATCCGGGCACTTTGGGTTGGGACTGGAAGGAGGGGAGTAAGGGAGCGGGGGGAATGGGAGATACCTGTAATCCTACCAACAAAAAACCCTATCTAATAAAAGTAATATGCAAATTGACCATATCTCCATTACACCCACCAGCCAATCAGAACAAGTATGCACATTAACTCAACCAAGATGGCAGCTAATTTGCATATCCTGGCACAGAAGATGGCTTAGAAGGAAGCCAAGCACTGCAGACCAAAGCAGCAGAGAAGCAAGCAAGTGGGGCAGGGGAGAAGGGAGGGAAGCAACCATGGTGGGGAGGAGGGAGCAAGGCAGAGATGGGAGGAAGTGAGGCAGCAGAGAAGGGAGCAAGGCAGCAGGGATGGGAGGGAGGCAGCAGAGACGGGAGGGAACTTTGCTCAGGCCGCAGGGAGCCCTATTCTTGCAGGAATTTTCCTGCAATGGGTCTCTAGTATATTTTTAAAAAATCATTGTGGCACACAATGATTGAAAATCGCTGATCTAAGAAAAAGGGCCTAAGGCCTCTATCCTGCCAGATACCTAGTTAAGTCCACCTCTAAATATCCTATTTTTGATGTTCTTATCTATAGGATCACAAAGTTCTCTAGAGAAATAGTTGAGAAGCTTTCTTCTGTAAATTCTTACCACACGACTGTAACCACTGGGATAGTGAAGACCAAACACAGTACCACACAGTGTTCTCCGTGGGCAGGAGAACTATGCGTTAGATCAGCAGGTGCCAGGCTTACCCCCCTTCCGGCCGGACTGCATCATCATCCTACGGCGGACCGTGTCGAAGGGGTAGGACACCAGCCCCGCCACCGCCGTCACCGACTGGGCGATCATCCAGCTGACGAAAATGTGCACGTTCTTGGGGTCGGGCAGCATCCCTGTGGGCAGAGCCAAATGGCGATGAAGCGATTCCTCCCAGCAGCTCCCCAACAAGTCAGTGGGGATGGGAAGAGGCTACGGAACCTGCAACCTGGACCCTCGTCCAGCAGAACCTGGCTGTCCTGGCTGCACCCAGGCAAGCCGGAGCTCCGCCCAGCGTATGGACATGGCGAAGTGCCCGGGTTACACTCAGTAACTGAGAGAGCCATGGGGAGAGGGGGCTGTCTGCCCTTCCTCTCAGTGACTCAAGGCCAGCGGAAATCGTTTGGCTCAGTGGATAGAGCGTCAGCCTGTGGACTGAAAGGTCCCAGGTCAGGCCTCAGATTCTGGTCAAGGGCATGTACTTTGGTTGTGGGCACATCCCCAGTGGGGGGTGTGAAAAGGCAGCTGATGGATGTTTCTCTCTCATGGATGTTTCTGACTATCCCTCTCCCTTCCGCTCTGCAAAAAATCAATGAAACATATATGTATGTGTGCGTGTGTGTGTATATATATATATAATAAAATAAAATAACTCAAGGCCAGAGCTTGTTTCAGGAGAGGACAAGGAGAATCCCTTAGCTCCATAGCCTCACTTCGTCACCACCTCCTTCTGAAGCATTTTAGCCCAGACACTAGGAGAAAACAGGATTAATACATATAAAACCCTTTGTGTGTTACAGATCCCTCGGGGTCCTCTCTGCAGGTCCTCCTCCTCCCCAGGCTGCACCCCCTGCCAACCCAGGCGATACCCTCCGCCCCCCAAGCCCTTCTCTCACCCTTGGCAGTATCATAAACTCCAAAGTAGGCAGCTCTGTAGATGATGATGCCCTGGACAGAGACGCTGAAACCCTGGTAGAGACCCCCAAGGCCATCGGACTTGAAGATCTTGGTGAGACAGTCGCCCAGACCACTGAACTCACGCTGGGCGCTCCCCTTGCCCACGTCAGCAGCCAACCTGGTCCTGGCGAAATCCAGCGGGTAGACAAAGCAGAGGGAGGTGGCCCCAGCCGCCCCGCCGGAAGCCAGGTTCCCGGCGAAGTAGCGCCAGAACTGCTTGTGCCGGTCCACGCCCCCCAGGAAGATCTGCTTGTACTTGTCCTTGAAGGCGAAGTTGAGGGCTTGGGTGGGGAAGTACCGGATCACGTTGGCCAGGTTACCTCTCCAGAAGGAGAGAAAGCCCTGCTCCTTGGGGATTCTCACCACGCAATCCATGATCCCTTTGTACTGTTTTTCCACGCTGATCTGTTTGCTGGCATGCTGGACCTGTGGGCGGGCGGTGGGCACAGGGAGGCAGCGGGGTTAGGAGGAGCAGGACAGAGAGAGAAGGAGAAAAGGGCAAGAGAAAAAGGACATTGGCATATCCTTGATTTGCTTTTTGGAAAAAAAAATGTATGGGGAAATCAAACAAATGGGATACAAAAGCTCCTTGGCTCACAAGCCCCCCAAATCCAATTCTGCCTCAATTATCAGGGCATTTGAGAGAAAGTGTTCTGCCCCAGGTAGCTGGAAAAGATGACTAAAACCAGACTGGCTCAGTGGATAGAGCGGACTGCAGACTGGAGGGTCCCAGGTTCGATTCTGGTCAAGGGCATGTACCTTGGTTGTGGGCACATACCCAGTGGGGGTGTGCAGGAGGCAGCTGATCAATGTTTCTCATTGATGTTTCTCTATCTCTCTCCCTTCCTCTCTGTAAAAAATCAATCAATATATTTTTAAAAAGATGACTGAAAGGTGTGAAGAGTCGTTTATGTGCTGAATTTTCCTAGGTGCCAGAATTATGCTCGGGACTTACAGGGACATAGAAATGATGAGAGACCCCCACCACCCCAAAGGGCCCCTGTGCTCTTCACAGACATGATGAGCAGGAGGGGAGGATTCCTTGGTGGCACCTCATCTTCCTGGAGACCGGGATCTCTGAGCAGTCGCTGTTCTCACAGAAAGAGAATAAACCCACGGGGAACTGGAGCCTGGAAGTTTTCAGGCTCATTATTAGCCAAGTAACCAGCTGTTGGGGGGTCTGTTGCCGTTTTGAGCAATGTGTTGGGGTTCTTGTTAGGGGTCATTTTGACCCCCAAATGGAAGAGGCCCAGTTCCTCACCCACAGGCCCATGTCTTTGGGAGGAGTGAGGACGAGAGGAGATGGGAGGGCGGTGACGGTGACAGTGAGGATGACGATGGTATGCCATTCAGTGGCTAGGCTGAAGTGGAAAGGATTGGGGGAAAGGATGAGTAAGGCCGGCCGTCTGAGCTTATTCCAGAAACTGCTTCATCTCTCCAAGCCTGCTTCTTTACATGTGAAGCTAGGGAGGCAGTCCTGCCCTGCAGGGGTTACGTAAAGATGAATGAGATGCACATGTCATCCATCCTCCAGCCCGGTGCCTGGCACACACCGTGAGCGAGTTCCTTCGTCACAACGATTTCCAGGTTTTCATCGTTACAAGGTGGGTGCGGGTGACAAGGCGCAAGCAAGGAGACATTGAAAACCAAAAGGTGAGTCAGTCCGACCTAAGAGGCCTGAGTGCGTGCCAGGGCTGGCCCGGGCGCAGGATCCGGCTGGCTGGAACCCACCCCGGTGGGTTTCCATATATAGACACCGGCCGCCGAGCGCCACCCGACACCAGGAATCTGCCACCGACGCCGGGCCGGGCTGCGCAGGGGGCACCTTCCCCTTGGCAGGCCGGGCGCAGGCCCGGGGCCTGGCGCAGATCTGCTGCAGCGCGCCCGCTGCCCGATCCGCGATCCCCGATGCCTGATGCCCGATCTGCGATCCGCGATGCCCGATCCCGGATCCGTGATCCCCGACCCCCGGATCCGCATCCCCGACCCCCAATCCGCAATCCCCGATCCGCATCCCCGCTCCCCATCCCCGCTCCCCTCGCCGCTGCGCCCAGGCGTCCTGTGCGCCCTGCCCGCCGGCCGGCTCGCCGCGCCCGCGCGCGCTCGGTCCCCACCTGCAGCAGCAGCTTGACCCTCTCGATGGGGGCGACCGCGGTCTTGGAGACGGCGGCGGCGATGCCACCCGCCAGGAAGTCCTTCAGGAAGCTCAGAGCCTGGTCACTCATGATGCCGGCCGGGCGCACTCAGCCTCCGGGAGCCGCGCTCTCGCTCTCGCCTCCGCCGGGCCGGGCACAGCCACCCCGTCTCCGTCCCTGCGCGTCGCGAAGGGGCCGCCTGCCTCGCCCCGCATCCCGCCTTATATCCCCCGCCCGGCCTCTCGCGAGAGGAGGAGGGACCCCGAGGCCGTGCGCGCAGAGCGCATTGGCTGGGCAGGTGCGGGGACACCCCGGCCGCCCGGCTCCGCGGCAGAGGGCAAAGGGGGCGAAGGCGGGTCCGGGCGGCAGGGGTGGGCCGGGGCCGTGCCCGCGGCCGGGGACGTTTAAAGGGCACGGTCCTGTGATCAGTGCCGGGCCCGGAGGGAACACGGTGTCTCCGCGGCGCGGGGGCCGCTGTATTTATAGCACAGGAGGCGCGGGCTGGGGCCGAGCCGGGCCTGCAGGGCCGCTCCGGGCCGGGGCGCTTCAGCTCATTTTTCCTCCTTCCCCGACGGGGCCCCTCGCTGCCTGGACCTGGGCCTCTCGGGAGCTGTGTGCTCTCGCAAATAACGAAGATCCTCCGGAATAAATACTAACGTCACTTGATGCAGCGATTGCCCAATGCAGTCTGGCCACCTGCTGAATCCATCCCCTCGGCTCCCCATTCAGCGGTTCAGCCATTCATTCTTTTTTCTTTTTTTCAAAATACATTTTAATGAGTTTTTACAGAGAGGAAGGGAGAGGGATAGAGAGCTAGAAACATCGATCAGCTGCCTTCTGCACACTCCAAACAGGGGATGTGCCCGCAACCAAGGTCCATGCCCTTGACCAGAATGGAACCTGGGACCCTTCAGTCCGCAGGCCGACGCTCTATCCACCTAACCAGACTGGCCAGGGCTTGTTTTTGTTCATAATTTCTTTATTGATTAAGGTATTACATATGTGCCCTTATTCCCCCAGTGCCCTCCACCTCCCGTTCATGCCCCCAACCTTCTGTTGTCTGTGTCTATTGATTAGGCTTATATGCGTGCACACAAGTCCTTGGGTTGATCTCTCCCACTACCCTCCGCTGTCAACCATTCATTCTGCTTTCAGTTATTCATGGGCCTGGCCCTTGCTGCACCAGGAAAGACGTGCGCAGGGGGCCACCAGGTGAAGAGAGAGAGAGAGAGAGAGAGAGAGAGAGAGAGAGAGAGAGAGAGAGTGTGTGTGTGTGTGTGT
The DNA here is from genome assembly GCA_027563665.1 of Antrozous pallidus. Lineage (NCBI taxonomy): Eukaryota > Metazoa > Chordata > Mammalia > Chiroptera > Vespertilionidae > Antrozous > Antrozous pallidus. Next base: position 89,009,987 of record CM050519.1, read on the forward strand.
GGCCTTTCTCTTAGGTCAGCCTGTTACCCCTCAGCCTGATGACACTAAGAACAGGGACCCCATAGGACACTCTGCTCTCAGTAGAATCTTAGCACACGTTCTGGGCAGAACTGTCTCAGGCAGCTGGCTGCCTTTCACCAGAGTAGCTGAGTGACCAGGGTATTAAGAGAAGGTCGAATCCTTGGCCCTACTTGCCTCCTTTTCACAGACACCTGACTTGGGAAGAGGTGTGCCATCGAGTCCTAGAAACTGATTGCAATTAGCACCCTGTCCCTCAAATATATCACTGAGGGCTTTGATCCTTAATATGTTACAGGCAATTCATACAATCACACAGGTTTGCAAAGACAGCTGTTTCTTCCCCTAGGATGATTGCAATTCGTTTTTAACTCTAACTCTTTACCCTGTTCAGTTCTCTTCCCACGCATGTTCCTATTCTCTTGTACACTGACAAGTTAATTCTTTTTTTTCCCCCACGAGCTTGCTGATGAATGCAGACATCAGGTTGGGTGTCGATGGGGCTGGGACTGTGGGTCACCTGGGGTCTGGACACCTCAGTGGAGCAGAGGTCACCGGTTGGTTGAGTGCCGGAACTGAAGGCGATGCATGGATCTGAGGTTGGGGCAGGCTGGAGTCTGGAAAGGCAGGTGAGCTGTGTGAACGCTAACGAAGGGCAAATGGACCAAGGTCGCAGCAGGCGGAAGGTCAAGAACTCAGGATAAGCAGAAAAGCGCTCTAGGCATTCATTCCACAAACACCTGAGCTACTGAGTTCCAGGAAGGAAGTTTGGCCCTGTGATCCAAATGAGATACCTCAGTCCTCAGAACCTTATATGCAGCCCTAGCCCATTTGGCTCAGTGGCTAGAGCGTCAGTCTGTGGACTGAAGAGTCTCAGGTTCGATTCTGGTCAAGGGCAGGTGCCCGGGTTTGGGGCTTGATTCCCAGAAGGGGGCTATGCAGGAGGCAGCCGATCAAAGATTCTCATCATTGATGTTTCTGTCTCCCTCTCCCTTCCTCTCTGATATCAATAACAATATATTTAAGGAGGGAAAAAGAGCCTTACATTCAGCAGATGACCTGCTTGTCACTTGTTTGGCTTTACCCACAGCTTCACATACAGATTTCCACAGGTCCACGCAATCCACATATTAGTCGTTTCTTATTATGAGAATGTACTGTATTCCGTCCTGTTAACTAACCTAGAGTAATTGCCTAATTCGTTTTCCTTCTAACTGTACGTTAGAGATGTTCCTTGGGTTTATAATGAAAAGCAGTGCTGGCATATAAAACTTCTGCACAAAGTTTACTTTCTCCCGCCAGTCTTTTTCTTCTCACGCGTCCCCAAAGGGAAAGGATAGACTGAACATTTAAAAGGTTTTTGAGTGTTGTTTTGAGTGCAGATTGAGCAGTTGCCCTGCAAAGTGTGGAGCCACCAGCCACGGAGCCGGGACTCTTGTTCCCCGTAGGCTCTCCCCCAACACTGGCTTGAAAGAAAAAAAAAGCAATAGTTTAGTTATTTGTGTTTTATGAGTTCTAAATTTGTGCCTCTTTGGTTGCGATGAAACAATACATGTTCATATGATTCGATTTAATTTGTCAGGGTTTTCCTTCTACATAAATTTGTAATGTTCCTTGACCACTTATGGCAGGAGAGCAGAGTACTTCTGCATGTTTACAACAATGTTTCATATAGCGGGGCCAGTAAATCCATGTTGAGTATTTTTCACTTTGTTTTCTTTTGATATTTACTTTATTACATTGTTCTAAGTGTTATTTATTTAAATATGAACAGATCCATAATATGATAGTATACTTCCTGTCTCGGTGTAAATGTATCTCTTTTGTAGATAGATTTGTCTATTTGCCCTACTGGATTGTCTATTCCAATTCTCTTGTAGTTATTTATTTGTTTGTTTTAATCCTCACCCAAGGATTAAAATAAATCCTTACTAATCCTTACATGCTTACTAATTTTAGAGAGAGGGAAAAGGAAGGAGACAGGGAGAGAGCGAGAGCGAGAGAGAGAGATCCAAGAGAGAAGGATCAATCAGCTGCCCCCTGTACTTGCTCTGGGCATGTGCCCTGACCAGTAATTGAACCCACATTCTTTACAATGGTCCTTATATTTTTTTAATCTAACACTACATTATATATTATAAAAAGATATGATCTAATTTCATTTTCTCCATACCATTCTTGGGTATCCCAACACTAATTCTTAAGTAGATAGTTTCTTTCCTTCATTATTTGTCTTAACCTACTAAGTCTAGTATTCATTTCACATAATAGCTTTAATTTATGAAATCATCATACCATAACTGAACTTAAAAAAATAACAATTTATATGTGATAGCACAACCGCTTCAAACATGGAAAGTTTTATCTGCTTAAATGCCTGGATTTACCGCCACTGTCAGTTTGCTCAATGATTTAAACATCCCCAGAAGACTTCCACAGACATTTAAATTAAATGAAATACTAAGTTAATATTTAATTGGGGGTGTTAATGTTTCATTCGGGAAGTATCATCTTTGTTTTCATGTTGCTAATTTTTCAGATTTTCTAAATGAGCGGTATCATATTTCTCCTGGCTTCTGTCCAATGACCCTGCCAGGTCGGAGACTCCTGGACAAGAGGTTACACGGGGAGATTCAGACACTGCCGTCTCCCTCCATTGACTTTCTCAGAAAAGGGAGACCTTGCATGCCCTCGGGAGCATGTGCTGCCTGTAATCATAAGACGCAGGTATCACTTACACGGGCAGCGAGGGGATGGGGCTCCGCAGAACATGTGTCCGCCCGCCAGGCCAGGCGCTCAGCGGCTTCCTGCCGAGGAGAGAACGGACGGGCCGCTGGGAGCCCAGAGAGAAAACTCTGCTTTCGAACGTGGCTTGGTCTCCTGGAGCCCCGGGGAGGCGGGGATGGGGCTGTGCAGAAACGAGATGGCACTGAGCTAGCCTTTGGACGTGAAGTGGAAGCTCGTGCAGAATTCATCTCTTTTACTGAACGGGGCATGGAGAAGGGGAGTTGCTGACGACTCCCAGGCAAAGGAAGAAAAGCACTTAAGGATTTGCTGATGGCGGTGGCTGCCTCATGCCTCGTCTAAAACCTGTAGGAACTTGCACACACTGTAACTGTCTATTCACGGGGTGAATTTCAGCTTAGCAGAGAGGAAAGAATGCTGCACATTTTATTTTTTGATCATATAGGGTCACATAGGAATCGCTGGATTTCAATCAAAGGTGATTGATAGACTCATTCTGTATTGCTTTGGAAAGACAAGAAATCAATGCAATATTTCTCCACAGTTATTCCTCAGGGTGGCTTAATTAATTAGAGCAAGGCCTTCTTTAAAATAAAGTGCACACACACACACCCCATACGTATCTGCAGAAATGACAAGTATTCCTGCAACATGCTCCAACCACAAGCTCCCATTTAGCTGATGCCAAGCAAAATGGTGGGACTGCAAAGTGTGTGAGTTTATAGAAACTTCTTTCTCTTTAGTGATCAGCTCCCTTGGGACTCCACTTTCCTCCTACTCTTCCCCATCAAAATCGAAACTATCTGAGTAATGGACATCATTCATTCATTCATTCTTTTCCTTTTCTTCTTTCAGCAGTCATTTTGAATGCCTTCCCTGGACACCGACGCTCTGTGAGGTCCCGCTGATGCCAAGATTGCAGCCCTAGAGGACCTGGCAGGGCAGTACCCACCCACTTGTGTTGCCTCTGAGGCTGTTCCCGCACGGGGTGGCCCGAGTCCAAGTAGGGCTCTTATTGTACTTCTAGGCCCATGACTTCGACGTGGTACCTGTCAGAATGTGTCTTTTCCACGGTGTATGAACCAAAAAGTGGCACGAGAGCGATTTTCAGGCATCAGCATTTAAAGCGGGTGACTTCTGGGGGCAGAGGAACCTCTCTTTTCTTTCCATTTAAAGAAAAAGGGAATGCTGCAGCCCGTTTGGCTCAGTGGATAGAGCATCGGCCTGCGGACTGAAAGGTCTCAGGTTCCATTCCGGTCAAGGGCGTGTACCTTGGTTGCAGGCACATCCCCAGTAGGGAGTGTGCAGCTGATCGATGTTTCTAGCTTTCTATCCCTCTCCCTTCCTCTCGGTAAAAAATCAATAACATATATTAAGGAAAAAAGGGGGGGGGGCGGGTGATCAGAGGATTTCTCCCCGAAGACCCTCATACCTGGAGAACCGACTCCGTGGTCTCTAGAGGCAGAGAGCCTGGGGACTCTCCCACAGGGACAGCACACTCCCTCCCCCACCCCCACAGGTAAGCCCCCTCCCCCATTCCTACACAGAGACCCCCAGCTTCTCTCATCTTCCCCTCCCCTCCTCACTGCGTCCACAACCCCAACAGCATCTCAGTGTTTTATGGCACAATCAGGCTTCTGCTTTACGTGTGTACACGTGATGCTTTCCGGCCATAACCACTCACCTTTCCCCTCTGGTCTCCCGGCTTGCACTCTCTGTGAACAAACCTTCACTCACCTGGAGGGAACCCGGCTGATTTTCCAAGTGCATTCTGAACTGGCTTCCCTCGTATTCAGCGTTGCACACACTCTACCAATCATTTTTCTTAAACACTTGCTTTATTCCTGTTGCTATTAAAATCCATGTCTGATGAAGGTTACTGGAGGGGCCATTTTTGCTCATCTGTGTTGTTAAAGAACAATAATTAGCAATTTTCATGAATGAGGGTGTTTTTTTTTTTTTGTTTGTTTGTTTTTAATCGTGCTTCTTTTACCCCAGGCCCCTTTCCTCATTTAGGCAGCTGGACATTCTAGTCGTTGCCTCTGAAAAAGAAAACATTCGGAAAGCAGGGAAAGTCGTCTGTTCGGGCATTAGAATCCCCAGAGGCAGAGAAAGAATTCAGATATAACTGCAGCTTTGGAAGAATACCTGAGGGGAAGCAGCCGCCCTGCCCACCCCGCCCTTTCAATGATTACATCAAGTTTCCCCAAATCTAGGGGTGGGGGGGAGATTGCCGGAGAGGCAGCAGGAAGCAGGGAGAGGGGCCAGGCATGTCCTCGGACAAAGGTCAGAGGCAGCCTCCGAGTTCACCCAAGCTCGGAAAAGAGCCGGAGAGCAGCCCCCAGGCCCGCAGGCCAGCCTGCTGGCGGGAGGGACCCTGCTGAGCATCACGGGGGGGGGGGGGGGGGGGGCTCCAAATAATACCTGTCTCAAGGTCACCAGAGTTAGCTGAGAGGAAGCCAGACCCAAGAGCCTCAGGGCTGGGCAGGAGGCAGGTGTCTGGAGTGACCTTGACGGGCCATGACTGAAGATCAGGAAGGAAGGAGGCCCGACAGCATGGATAAAAGCCCACCCAGACCCCCGGCCCTCTGCCCCATCCTCAGTACCCTGGAGATTCCTGGAGTTTAGAAATTCCCGAAAGGTCACTGGAAAACAGCAGAGAGATAAGGGGACACTAATCAGTCGTCTCCACCCCTGGGCAGAGGGAGTCTCTTCATTGAAACCAGCTGCTTTGTACGGCAGAGTTTGTCACTATTCATTCTGGCTACAGTGTTTTCTTAATTTTAAAAGAGAAGATGCTGCTTTGGCCTGTTTGGCTCGGTGGATAGAGTGTCGGCCTGCAGGGTGAAGGGTCCTGGGTTCGATCCGGTCAAGGGCACGTATCTCGGTTGGAGGCATGCAGGAGGCAGCCACTCAATGTGTCTCTCTCACATCGGTGTTTCTCTCTGTCTCTCCATCTCCCTTCCAGCCTCTTTAAAAATCCATAGAAAAAAATACCCTCGAGTAAGGACTAAAAAAAAAAAAGAAGATATACTAAAGACATCATCATTTTGGAAACTCTTACTATTGTTTGTTCCATCAAGGACATTTCTCTTTTTTTAAAATATACTTTATTGATTTTATTTATTTATTTATTTATTTGTTCATTTATTTATTTATTTTTTTTTTACAGAGAGGAAAGGAAAGGGAGAGTCAGAAACATCGATGAGAGAGAAACATCGATCAGCTGCCTCCTGCACACCCCCTATTGGATATGTGCGCACAACCAAGGCACATGCCTTTGACCGGAATCGAACCTGGGACCCTTGAGTGTGCAGGCCGATGCTCTATCCACTGAGCCACACCGGTCAGGGCAAGGACATTTCTTTAAGGAGGAAACGGTCCTGGCCAAGTAGCTCAGTGGTTAGCGCATCATCCGGATACACCAGGATTTCAGATTCCATCTCCGGTCAGGGCACATACAAGAATCAACCAATAAATGCATAAGTAAATGGAACAAAAATCGATTTCTCCCTCTCTCAGTCAAGAAATAAATAAAAGGAGACTCACAGTTAACTGAGAGTGACTGTAGGGAGAGAGAGACTCAGGGCAGTTTTCTCTACAAATCTCTATGAAACTCCAGTTTATGCGTGGCTGTTAAATGGCTGACTACATCTGTACAACAACTGACTCCTTAAACATAATACCTTAAACGTAATAGTTGTTCAATAAGTGTTTGTTGAATAATTAGGGAATGAACATGCTTCAATTTCTAGTACAATTTCCCCCCAATAATGGGGCACCAGGAACTCACTATGTTTGCAGTGCACTATGAAGATGTAGGTGTACGGAATTTCATTAAAAGGCAGGAAAAATTATACCAGCAGAAATATGATTGTCTATAACATACTGCCTGCCATATAAAATCATAGCCACTTTAATGGTGGTTTTGTCCATTTCTTCTTGTAGTTCTGTCCAGTTTTTCTTTACAATGTTTAGGCCTTTGTTTTTAAAGTTATACAAGATTCTGGGTGAATTTAACTTTCCATCATTAAGTGGTCGTCCTCTTTATCAGTAGTAATACTTTTTCTGAAAGTTGTTTTTCCCTGTATGAGCAAAGCAGTACCTGCTTTCCTGAGCTTGTATTTGCCTAATTTATGTTTTTATATTCCTTTACTTCCAGCCATTCTGTACGTTTGAGATATGCTCCCTGTAAACTCTGTATTTTCTTTTTTCATTTTTAAAGGTTCTAAATGGACACTCTTATTCTTTTAGCTGGAGAGTTTGGCTCCATTTCTGTTTCTCATGACCAGTGATATTTTCAAAAGTTTATGTTGAAATATGGATTTAAAGGAAATTGCAAAGGAATCACTATACATATTTAACATTTTTGTCTCTGATATATTTTTAAAAATAAATCTTTATTGTTCAGATTATTACAGATGTTTCTCTTTTTCTCCCCCCCCCCATAACTCCCCTCCAGTGGATTCCCCACCCCACCTTACGCACGTTTTTGAAAGTCACCATTTACATGGCACTCACCATGGCTATCCTATGCCAACAATTACATATATTTCTGAATTACGAGGTGCTAATAACACAGTAATTATTATTGTAGCTGGCTACTATGTTGCCGGGTTCAGAGAGTGCCCAATTTCCTGGTTAGGCACTAGGTGTTTCTGGGGACCATAACACAAGTTAATTCACTGCTTCAGAAAACACAAAAGTCAGGTTAACAAGGAATGACACCGCTGACAAATAGGAGTAGTTTGAGCTCTGGAAGGCTTGTTTGAATTGCATAGCATTATTCACTGTGGCCAGTAGAGGGAGAGCACACACAGCTGTTCCCAAAACAACAGTCTAAGTCTGATTTTTATCAGAAACTTGCACAGCCCTGGCCCATGCGGCCCAGTGAATAGGGTGTTGGCCTGCAAATGGGTGGGTCCGGGTTCGATTTGGGGCAGGGGCACGAACCTCTGTTGCCGGCTCCTCCCCTGTCTGGCCCTGACAGGAGGCAACCCATCAACGTGTTTCTCTCACGTCGACGTTTCTCTCTTTCTTCCGCTCTTCCTCAAACTCAAGGGAGAAATAGCCCCGGGTGAGGATTTCAAAACAAACAAACAAAACACTTGTAAATAGTGCGCAACACTAAGAAACAAAAACCTCCCTACCTTTAAAAAGACACACAATCGCCCTAACTGGTGTGGCTCAGTGGATAGAGCGCCGGCCGCCCTGCAGACTGAAGGGTCCCGGGTTCGATTCTGGTTTGCGGGCACATCCCCAGTAGGGGGTGTGCAGGAGGCAGCTGGTCGATGTTTCTCTGTCATAAATGTTTCTAACTCTCTATCCCTCTCTCTTCCTCTGTCAAAATCAATAAAATATATCTTATCGAGTAAAAGAGTAATATGCAAATTGACCATACCTCTGCTACGCTCACAGGCCACACCCACAAGCCAACCATGAGCAAATAAACCCCAACCAAGATGGCTACAGCCACTGAGAGAAAGGGCCGGCTGGGGCAGCGTCCACGTGGCCCTGGCCCGTCCGTCCTCGGCCGCGTGGAGGCTGCGGTTGAGCTGCCCCGGCAGGCCCGCCCCCGGCCACGCCGAAGCCGCCCAGGAGGGCCCGCCCCCGGCCGAGCGGAGGCTGCCGAAGAGGCCGCCCAAGGTCCCCGAAAGCGGCACTCAAGTCGCTGAGGAAAGCCTGCCCGGGGTGCCTGGAAGCTGCACTCAAGCTGCCCAGGAGGGCCCGCCCCCAGGCCGGTGGACGCTGCTCTCGTCTGCCCCGGCTGGTGGGGCTGAGGGACACTACCCCCCCTCGCACCCTGCACTCCCCATGCACGAATTTCGTGCACTGGGCCCCTCGTTTAAAAATAACAAACCGTTAAAAAAAAGACATACCATCAACAACCACCCCTGGTGCGGCGGGGTTCTCCCCAGGCTTCAGGGGCAGGCTGCGGGCGGGATGCTGGGCGCAGTCCCGTTGCCCGTGGCAACCTCCTGGTGTGGGGAGCAGAGTGCATGGCGGAGGCCGGCTCCTCTCCGCTCCTCCGGGGACAGGACCAGGGACTCCGAGGAGGCAGCCGAGGTTGGTGGCTGGCGGGGGAACCGATGAGGGGTGTGAGCCGGGGGCAGGCCGGGCGCGGGGGCTGGGAGGGAGCTGGCTCGGATCAGAGCACCCGGCAGCGGGGTTCGGCTGGCCCTGACCCTGCACTGCCGCAGGCCCGGTGCCCAGGGAGGCCTCGAGGGGGCCCCAGTGGGCGGGGTGGGGGTGCAGGTGGCGGGGCTGTTCCCAGGGCTTTGGGGTCAGCCAGCAGAGTCTCTGCCTCAGGGTGCGGGGGTGGGGAGGTGTGTGTGTGAAGGGCAGGCAGAAATAGGGGGTGGGGGGCGGGAGCAGGCAGGGGTGGGGGTGGAGATTAGGGTGGAGGTGGGGGTGGAGGCAGGCGGAGGTGGGGGGTGGGGGTGGTAGTGGGGGTGGGGGTGGAGGTGGGAAATGGAGGTGGGGGCAGGTGGGGGTGGGGAGCAGGTGGGTGGGGGTGGGAGTGGCTGCTGGGGACACGGAAAACTGGAACCAGCTAAACCCAGCACCCTACGGCTCTCCCTGGTCCCTGGGCCCGGAACTCGGGTTGCTGTGCGCTGTGCAGGTGCCAAGCCCTTCGGTCCGCACCCGTCAATTCTCTCAAAACCGCGGCTGCTGCGTGGCCTTCGTTGGCCAAGAAACTCCCCACGGCCGGGGCCACACGGTGGGGACCGCTCCAGGCAGCAGGACTGGGGGCAGCTGCCCTTTCTCAGTCTCCACGTTCCCCCCACATTCCGCCCTCACTCCCCCCTAACGACCCCTCACATCCCCCCTAATTTCCCACCACCGCGCGGCCCAGTCTTTCTTGGCTCCGGACGGAGGACCCGTCCTTCCCCAGGTACTGGACGGCAGCCATGGTCCCCCCCCGCAACCACTCACACCGCTCACACGTTCCCTGCACATGCAGCAGCCATGGTCCCCCCAACCACTCACACCGCTCACACGTTCCCTGCACATGCAGCAGCCATGGTCCCCCCCCCCCCCAACCGCTCCCACCGCTCACATAGCCCACATGTTCCCGGACACCCCCAGAGTCTGACCCTGCAGGTGTGCACAGGTTCCCTGCCGGGGGAGGGAGGTCCATGACCGGATCAGAGGGTAGTGTCCCTCAGCCTCACCGGCCCCAGCGCGGTGAGCGAGCATAGGTGGAACCAAGACCCCAGGCCAGGCAGGACGGGGCTTGGCGCCCAGACCTGGCGTTGGAGCTGTGGCTCTTACATGGATTGAGAGTTTGTGCCCCGGAGGAACCAAGATGGCGGCATAGGTAAACACCTACTGTGCTGCCCCGCGCAACAATTCCAAAACTACAACATAACAAAACAAACATCATCCAGAATCACCGGAAAGCTGGCGAGTGAAAATTCCACAAATAAAAGTAAAGGTGGGACACTGAGACTCAGAGGAGCGGCGGAGCACAGCATTGAAGATACGCCCGGAGAGAGGTTCGGAGCGGTGCACGCAGGCTGTAGGGCGGGCAGCAGCCACCCCGGCTGGATTTCTCCAACGGGGAGGGCGGAGGCATCCCACTGCACAGATTCCCCAGTGCCAGCGAGGCCCGAGGTCCGGGGTAGGCACCCTAAAAGCCAGGCGTGGCAGAGGTCTCTGAGTTTGAGGAGAGTGCGCACCCTAAAAGCCGGGTGCGGCAGAGGTCTGCAAGTTGGAGTGCGTATAGCTTGGAACAGCAGTTTGCACGCAAAGTGCGCGACAGCACAGAGAGGACGCGTGACTTGGTCCTCGTTCGGGAGACCACCGGACTGCTCTGTTTTACACCCTGAGCGAGACTTTGGGCTAAGCCTTTAAAACTTTTGCTCCATTGAAAGAAAAGTTTATTTCTGATTTATTTTGTTGCTATGAAAATGTTATCCTAGATTTTGAAAAATACATGCACTTCCAAATTGAAACTGTCTCTGAATTGTGAATCCGGCATTTTCCTTCAGCCAGAGAACATTGTCCATGAAATGATGGGATCTGGGGGCTGGGGGCCAGGAGGCAGCTGCTTAAACCCGCAGTTTATGGGCAAAGGGAACATGAACAGGCAGGGGATTGAGCCGGGGCCTTGATGTCCATGTTGTTCAATAAAACGCTGCCGCCGTTTAGGCCGTGCTTGAGAAATTGTCAGTATTCAGTGTGATTTCCAGTTTCCGTTCTAAATATCGTAACCCGTGATTAAAAAAGGGGGTGGTCAGTGGGAAGGGGAAGTAGCTAAGAGTGTTAGTTCTCTACTCTGGGGTAACTAGGAAGATTCCATGCTGTGTCTGGGTCCCCCCACCCCCATAGAAGCAGCCTCTGAAGTCACCCCTGAAGGCCAGGACCTACTCTGCCACTCCCCGCTGACATTCTCAGGAGGTCCTCAGAGAAAGACAGAGAGGGCGGGAGAGGGAGAGGAACATCAATCAGCTGCCTCCTGCGCGCCCCCTACTGGGGATTCAGCCCGCAACCCAGGCATGTGCCCTGGAATTGAGTGGTGACCTCTTGGTGCATGGAGGGACACTCAACTACTGAGATTGAAGAAACTACTCTTTGATGATTCAAAGCCCACTGTTTTCATTTTTACTCCAAAAAAAAAAAAAAAAAATCTTGCCCTAACCGGTTTGGCTGGGTGGACAGAGTGTCGGCCCACGCACAGAAGGGCCCAGGTTCAATTCCGGTCAAGGGCATGTACCTTGGCTGCAGGCACATCCCCAGTGGGGGGAGTGCAGGAGGCAGCTGATCGATGTTTCTCTCTCATCGATGTTTCTGACTCTCTATCCCTCTCCTTTCCTCTCTGTAGAAAATCAAACTATATTAAAAAAATCTTTACTGTTGAAAGGATTACCCATGCCCCCCTTTTTTCCTCCATTGACTCTCTCCAGCCCACCCTACCCCACCCTCCTCAGGCCCTCACCACCCCACAGTCTGTGTCCATGGCCTTTTTACTTTTTAATATAAAATAATAATTTTCCTCCAAGTGCACTTCGATACAATTGTAAAACTCACACTGCGTTTTATTTATTTTTTAATTTATCTTTATTGTTGAAACACTTACAGATATTCCCTTTAAAAAAAAAGCTAAACAATGTCTGAGCTAAAAAGTGTGAACGTTGACGGAGGGGATCTGGTGGTTATCTTCGCTGGAATAGAACTGTGTTCTATTTGTATAGCAGACTTGTCGCAGCCTCTCCCCTTCCCTGTCTCCATCTTCTTAATGTTTCTAGGCTGAACCTCTAAGTTGAAGTCATGCTAAACTTTGGAGAGTTGGGTGTAGCCGTTCAGGAGCCAGTTCCTACAAGAATTCCCACCTGGCCTGACCTTTGTAAGAGAAAGCAGGGTCCTCACAGCTCACAGGAAAAGCCCAAGAAGCCAGTCTGTCACCTTCTCTCTGCTTTGGACCCAGTGAGTGACTGTCTTTAAGAAAAAGGTATCACAAGAGCGTCCAAGAGCTCATGTTGGAATGGATGGGGTTAAATGTCTCCCAGGAGGTTCTGGTCTTGGGCACGCATGATTTTATAGGTTATTTCCCCTCTGCCGCCACACGGACAGCCCAAATAATAAAACGCAGATATCTGTGGTGTAATATACTGGGTGGGCAAAAGTAGGTTTACAGTGACGGGTACCATGAAACAGGTTTAATCTTTCTGACTCTAGGAATGACGCCATTTTATAAAATGTTAAACTAAGTTTGTCTTAAGCGTGCGGGTTCTAATGAACTAAAGCATTTCCCCGCTACGTTTCTCCTCCTGGGCGTTCCAGCAGGAAAGCGCTGGCTTCCGGACTGTGACCTTTGTATGCAATTGTCACCCCAGTTCTCCAGTGAGAATCTGAGCTTCTCACTTCGGGAAGACCAGCAGGACCTCACCTGTCTTACCCACATGTAGAAGACACCCCTTTAAAAGACTGAAGAAATTACCCAACTTGTTCTCCACCACCTCCCCGTGATTCTTAACAAGAAGGGAAAGAGTAAAAACTCGAATGGAGGATGTATGTGAAAACTTTGCTAAGAAGCAGAGCCTGATCTGTTTCTCGGAGGTTGAGAGGGAAGGTTTCTCTTCAGCCCTGAAAAGATTTGACTTGCATTTGAAGAACTATTTGCACAATTTCCTGAAGCAATGCTACCTTATACACAGTCCACCGGCATTGGTTATCTGGATCTCCCGAGAAATGTCCAGGGTCACAGGGAAGAGGCGATGAAGCACAGGCTGCAGACACTCCTCACTGCTGTTTCCTCTTCTCATCCACGGAGCCCCACCAGACCCTGGATACACTCCAGGCAGGCTCAGGACCTCGGATGCCTCCGCTGGGTGGGGCAGAGTCTTCCCTCCGACCTTGCATCCATGGGCAAGAGACAGAGAGGCCCACGGATGGTCTATGAGAGCCACCTTTTGGTCTCTGATCCATTCTCTCTAGTGAAGCCAGAGAATTCCTGCTAAAGTAGAATGCAATCACATCTGATGGTTGGGAGCAAAAGTGCTACAGGAGTGAAACTACTCTGTGTTGTTACTCTAATTGTTCGTCTCATTATGGAAGTTACTTTCATTTGAGAACCGGGTTGAGGAGGTGACCACAGAGTACGGAAGGACAGAGAAGTGTTCATTTGGTATGACTCACTCCCCCCTGGCCAACGCCTCAATCTTATCAGAGCCACTCTTTATTTTTAGCTTTGGCCTTTTGCAGTGTTTGACCTTTTGCCTGGATAGGGTAGTGTCCTGGGGAGTCCAAACCCACAGCCTCCCCTGTTCTGTGAAACGTAAGGGATATGTGTGTTCAGTTATGTCTTTGGAAGCCTGCAATCCAGAATGGTCGTTGAGGACAAAATAAAACTGTCTTCGCCCCTCCAGCCCTCACACACATTGTCTTGCACATTTGTATTGCCATCATTTTTTTTAATGAGGTATCTCTTTTGTCATCTGCTGTAAGAAATTAGTATAATCTTAACATTTATAAAAATATTTTTAAAATGGGGATGAGGATCTTACACCAAAATAGTTATCCCACTTGTTTTAGATTAACAAAAGCTTAGAAGCAACCTTCAAATATGAAGTAGTTAAATAAATCACGAAATAGCCATCCAATGAAATGCCAGGAAGCTGTTAAAAAAAAAGAAAAGGAAAAAGGTCACAGCCCTCACTGGTTTGGCTCAGTGGATAGAGTGTTGACCTGAGGATTCAAGGGTCCCAGGTTTGATTCTAGTCAAGGGCATATACCTTGGTTGCCGTTGATGTTTCTAATTCTCTCTCCCTCTTCCTTCCTCTCTGTAAAAAATATCAATAAAAATGTTTTAAAAAAGATTATAAGTAATTTTTAAAATAAGATGAGGTGATACTAATTATGGAATGTTGAATAAGAAAACTTAAATCCAAACTATACACGTCCCACGAAGTTGACTGTGCCTTTGCCTGGCTCACCTCGCTCACTCCAACAGCCACCTCAATGCGCTCCCTCAGCCCGGCTGACCCCTCCAGTCCACTCTCTAGTCCTACATTAGAACCCCGTCTCGTCCGTTCCACACCCAGCGCTCCTCTGGTGTCTCTGTTGCCTTCAGGCAGTGTTCGGGCTCAGCATCCTGGGGCCCAGACTCTCTTCACCCCTGCACCTCATCTCCGGCAGGGGTGGGGTGGGGGTCGGGTCCTCTTCCCCATCGAAGCACCCTGCTCCCCTGCCTCCACGTTCGCCCGTTCTTTCCGTCTGTCATGCTGCTGCCTTCTTTTTGCCTTGGTGTCTCCTCACCCTTCACATGGTCACAGGAAACCGGAGAAGAACCAAGCAACACTTAGAGAGATGGAGTTACATTTATTACACCTGGGTCCAGAGGAAAATGTCTCTCAAATTCTGGACCCCAACATGGAGGAAATTTCCCTATTTATATGTTTTCACCTTCTTTGTCTCCCAAATATGGGGTGTTTCCAACCCCTTTTGCAAGTTCTTAAAGAGCCCCTATGTACTGGGAACTTGAGACCTCAACCAAAGGCCTGGCCTGGTGCAGCACTGATAACTTCCTCCGGGGAAGGTTTAATGGCCTCTTAAGTGGGAGTTGTCTTATTTTCCTTATTATTTAAGCAAGCAAGCATTGGCAGAAGCCAGACAGCAGGGTTAAAATTTCAAACAGCAGTTTTTACGTAAGATGGCTGCTTCAACATCTCGGGTCAGCTCTCTTTCCTCTGGAAAGCGCCTGCCTCCTCTCCCTGGTCTGTTTGCCCCTCCGCTGTGCTTCTGTTCCTCTCTGCCTGTCCCTGTTGTGGAACTCCTTGCCCTTGACTGTCATTGCTGAGTTCCTTCCCCAGGAGAGCGAGGAAGGAACGGCCATTATTCTGTTCCCAGCAGACGGTACCACAGCGTGGTTACCCACCGACTGTTGAAAGACAGTCAACATCTTGGGCAGGTAAGCTCCCACTGGTTAACAGACATTTTCTCTAAGTGGCTGAATTTTGGATGGTTTTGAATTTCCTCTTTATTCTTATCCTAAAACAAAACTTTCATTGTGGTTGGAAAAAACCACCACATACTGTTAAATTTGCCCACTTAATTTTTAAGCGTACAATTCAGCACGTGTTAAGTCTGTTCACATTGTTGTGTAACAGATCCCTTGAACTTTCTCACCTTGTAGCCCTGAAACTCTATACTCACGGGGCCCTGATCCCTCCCTCTCTCTCCCGCTAGACAGTACCCACCTTGTGCTCTTATGATTTTGACTGCTTTATACCGTTCATAGGAGAGGAATCATACAGTGTTTATCCCTTTGTGACGGACTTATTTTGCTAAGCACAATGTCCTCAAGGTTTATGCTAAAATGAATTTTGTAAAATTGATTTCAGAGAGAGGCAGGGAGAGGAAGAGAGATAACATCAATGAGAGAGAAACAATGATCGGCTATTTCCTGCACGCCCCCTACTGGGGGTCGAGCCTGCAGCCCCAGCGTGTGCCCTGACTGGGAATTGAACAGTGAGTGACCTCCTGGTTCATGGGTTGATGCTCAACCACTGAGCCACACGGGCCAGGCTAAAATGAATTTTTGATATGAACTCTATTCCCTCTATAATCAGAAAAGAAGCTTTATAGAGAATCATAGGAACTAGAAGTGACTCGAGAATTTATCTGGACCAGTTTTCTCTATCCTTTGCTTTTTCTAGATGAGAACTTAAGAAATCAAAAAGTAATTAGTCTCAGGTTAAAGGTTAAATAATGGTAAAGTGGACCCAAGAAATAAAAGCAAGTAATGGAGGAAAAGGTTTTGAGGCCTTTCACAAAATTTACAGCACTTTCTATGTTTTTTTAAAAAAATGTGTTTTATTGATTTTTACAGAGAGCAAGGAAGAGGGATAGAGAGTTAGAAACATCGACGATTGAGAAACATCCATCAGCTGCCTCCTGTACACCCCCTACTGGTGATGTGCCCGCAACTAAAGCACATGCTCTTGACCGGAATTGAACCTGGGACCTTTCAGTCCGCAGGCCGACCGACGCTCTGTCCACTGAGCCAAATCGGATTCGGCACTTTCTCCTCTTAAGAGAAGTATAAAACCAGCCATTATGCACAGCATCTAGTAAGGTGAAAATCTTTTTGTACTCGGACGTGTCAGGCATATACCTCAGTTGGCACTTACTCTGAAACGACAGGGAGTTCCGAAGTCACCTTCAGTCTGGTTTGTGCGCTGTTAATAACCCTGAAGATTGTGAAACTGCATCTTGAAAATATGTTCTCTCTTCTGCCTGTTCCAAGTTACCGAGGGATCCAGTAGGAGGACACATATGGAAGGTCAACTCCCTGATCCTAGAAATGGGACCATTCAGAAAGTTCTATTACCTTATAATTTTGAGGAGTTGAATCATGTTCAGGAAGTTAGAAATATAGTTACTGGATTCCCTATGACAAAGTCTGTGTTTCTTTGTTTTTTTTTGCTTATTTTTGACAGGAACATGGACAAATAAAACATCAGTAGTCAACAGGAATTTTGAACAATGAGGTAATAAGAACTTACATGTGTTTTCTCAAAGCTCAATAAATAATGGAATCTTTGATGATTTCTCTTTTCCATATAAATGGGTTGAAAATTTTTTCCGTTTCTCTACAATAAAATGGCAGATGAAAATTGGTTTAAGTTTACAAAAGATAAATGTATGCATTATTATTTTAAGAATTTCTTAAATTAGTTGATCTTAGGTGTGGGATTTTAGATAGTTTCTTGTCCAGTAAAAAACTACTAATGGCGCCCTAACCTGTTTGGCTCAGTGGATAGAGCGTTGGCCTGTGGACTGAAGGGTCCTGGGTTCGATTCCGGTCAAGGGCATGTACCTCAGTTTCGGGCACATCCCCAGTAGGACATGTGCAGGAGGCAGCTGATTGATGTTTCTCTCTCATCAATATTTCTAACTATTCCTCTCCCTTCCTCTCGGTAAAAAAAATCAATAAAATATATTTTTTAAAAACTACCAATGGCGATTTTCTGGATTTGCAATGATGATATTCAGAATGAATCACTTTATTTCCTTCTCTGTATTCAGATGTCTTGTAATCAAATAATGCACCTCCCAAGGATTCTACATGTTATGACCCAGTTCATCATTATTCCTGTGAGGGAAAAGGTTTTTGTCCCTGCCTGTGACCATCGACATTTCTCAGCCACCAGGTGGCAGAGTCTCCCTGAGTTAGATTGAATATTGCCTTTTTCTACTGATTGCCAACTGTAGTTTATAGCTAATGTGGCCGTCAAACCTTTTACTCATGCACCCCTAAAATAAATTGAAAACATATGCACCTCCACAAACTTCTAAGTGCATGTAAAAATTATTCAGCAAAAGTTCAGATAACAAAAGAGATATAACTTCTGACGTGCTGTACAGAAAATACTGAATTTTAAAATAAAATCGCTAATGTCACTCTTCTACATGAATTGAATTGAATGCAAAGGACTGCAGATATTTGATAGCCACCGTCACCTATTTTTTAAAATGCCAAAATGAGCTTATCATTCACAGTTGGATACTTCACATCACTCCCTTTCCTCCCTGACAGCTGTTTCCCGTTTTATTTCCTCTATAGAATTTACACTAACACACAGTGTTTCATGCTTAAAAGCTCGGGTCACCGTTCTTCTCTGCAACAAGAGTGTGAGTAAATGACATGAAATGTTTGCTTTTGCGTTTCCTGTGGCCATAGGTTGTGTCAAATTTTCATATTGATAATTAATATATGTTAGTACGTATTCCTAAATTTGCCCAGTACACATTTATTCTTTCAGCCATTTAGAAAATTGGGAAAACATAAAAAGAAAAATGACCCTTAACCATAACACCGTAATAATAACAATAGAGAATAAGTAATATACGGCAACCCTTCTTGTGCTTATCTCTTATCAGTTTGCCCAGATACTTCTGTTAAGTAGTCGATGCCCATTTTTCCATGGTTTTTTAAAGTTTATAAAGATTTATTTGTACCTTTAAAGTTTGGGGCACAAAATATTAAGGTGCTTCCTCCATTGCCTTTGAAGAGATTCTTTCCTAGCATCAAAAGCACAGTGTTCCACGGGGTTTATTTGTGCACGTGCACACACACACACACACACACTCACACATACACACATTCACACATACACACACACACATACACACTCACACATACACACACACACATACACACACACTCACACATACACACACTCACACATACACACACACACAACACACACACAGACACACACACTCAAATATATACAGACATACAAACACATTTTATATGAGGGAAAAGGACCACATTTTCTTTAAAAAAATACTTTTATTGGTTTCAGAGAGGAAGGGAAAGAGAGAGAAATAGAAACATCGACGATGAGAGAGAATCATGGATTGGCTGCCTCCTGCATGCCCTGCACTAGGAATGGAGCCTGCAGCTCAGGCCTGTGCCCCGACAGGGCGCCAAACCATGCCATCCTGGTTCATAGGTCAACGCCCAACCTTGAACCTCATCAGCCGGCAGGACCGCATTAAAAATATCCTCCTCACTGAGACACGACATTGGGAGTTTGGGAAGACGCAGAGTCAGCGGGAAAACACTTCTCCCGAGACCACCCTTACTGACACCAGCTGCACGTCTGAGATTTTCCCAAACCACCCCCAGGTCTGACAACGTGCCGGCAGGACTCAGGGCACACTGAACGCTGTAATACTCTCAGGGCTCATTACAGGGAACGGGTACAGATTAAAGTCAGCCAAGGGAGGGAGGGCCTAGGGAAGGAAGAACCCAGGAAAAGACTAAATTCGGAGCTTCCATTGTCTCTCCCCAGGAAGTCTTGGGTGTGTTTTCTTCTTTTTAAAATTTCTTTATTTTTTATATATATTTTTTATTGTTTAAAGTATTACAAATAGTAGTACATATGTCTCCTTTTCCCCCCCTTTGACCTCCCCCCCCCCCCCCGCCTCCCCTATCCCCCAGCACATGCCTTCACCTGCCCCCCGCTCCTCGTGTCTTGTATCCATTGGTTATGCTTATACGCATGCGTACAAGTCCTTCGGTGGATCTCTTACAGCCCTCACCCCCCACCCTCCCCTGCCTTCCCGCTGTAGTCTGACAGTCTGTTCATGCTTCTTTGCCTCTGTATCTATTCCTCTCCCCCACATCCCCCGTTGAATGTTTTTTCTTGGTACCTGTGTGTAGGGGGCGTTCACCTGAGCCTTGTGACTCAGAGTTTTTATTAAGGTTCCTTCACACAGGCCTGATTTGTTGCTTATGAGACTAATCCCGGTCTCCAGCCCCTGTGGTGAACCGACACTGGCTCCCCAAAGCCTCCACCGTGCCACACTGCTGGTCTGTCTGGTGTGGTCAGTCCCCACCTTAGATACTGCTTGGGTTGATAGCCTACCAGCGTAACTCAAGGCCCCAGGTCAACAAAGACATTCCAAGGGCTTGGTGGTTCCCCCCCAAAATTGGGGACAAAGGGCCACACCTCTTTTGGGGTAAGGTCCAATTCTTTACTATACTGATACACATTCGTACAATAAAATGCTCGCATTTAAACTACACGTTTCAATGAGTTTTGGCAAAGGTATACATCTGTGTGGCCAGCACCACAATCAAGATGAAGGACATTGGCATCGCTCCGGAAAGTTCTCTCATGTTCCCTTGCAGTCATTTGCCCTCTGGCCCTAATCTTCCTTTTCTAGAATTTCATATACACATCCGTGGAACCATAGGACCTGTGCTTTTCGTTGTGTGCCTTCTTTCACTCAATAGCTGTATGAGATTTTAGTGTTTCGGTAGTTTGCGAGTGCTGGGCGGTATTCCACACTATATGTGTCTAGCCATTCATCTGATAATGAACATGTTAACATTTCCAGTTTGGGGTAATCATGAACAAAGTCTCTGTGTCTATAGATCATTGTGTAGTCAAATGCTTTTCTTTCTGGGGAGTAAATACCTAGGAGAATTATTGGTTTGGTGTTAAGCATTTACTTTATAAGAAACTGCCAGACTGTTCTCCAAAATGGTTGTAATATTTCCCACCAACATAGTGTTGCCATTCTTTCTAATCTTAGCCATTTAATGGGTCTGTACCATAGAGCAGTTACTCATTGTGATTTTAGTTTGCATTTTTTTTATGACTTAGGATGTACAGCATCTTTATGTATTTATTGGCCATTCATACACCTTGTTTTGTGAACCTTAGAGAATCTTTTGCCCAATTTTAATTGTCTGTCTTCTTACTACTGAGTTGTAAGGGTTCTTCATATATTTTGGATGGAAGTTCTTCTCTAGACATATATGTTTGTGGCTTGCTTTTTATTTCTCATCGATACCTTTTGAATAGTAGAAGTTTTAATTTTGATGAAACTGAGATGACCACAATTTTAAATAATGCTGTGAACTCGAAATATTTTATAGCTATTTTGCTGCCATCCAAAACTTATACAAATGTTACACAACTGACAACTGATGAAATTCAGGGGAGTAGTCACTTAGAAAGCCTTTTTCTAAAATGAAGCAAGGTAGTGTTTACAGTAATATTATATAGTATCCCAGGAGAGGAACGAAGATGGCAGTATAGGTAAACACCTATACTGCTGCCCCACACAACAATTTCAAAACTACAACTAAAAGAAAAACAGACATCATTTAGTATTCCATATGCCATCATCAACAAAGTCCTTCTTTAGTAGAAAGGGTGAGTACTTTCTAGGTATTAATTCTGCCTCTAATTCTATGTTTTCTTGAAATAGCAGACATATAAAGACTATTTAGGAAACTTAACAGTAATAATACTGGTATCTTTTTTTTTTTTTTTTGCGCTATATTCCAGATAGTGGGGTAAAATAGTTAATACTCTTGGTGATTCTGTGATATAAACATTTTGTCCCCTTTATTCATATATTCAGATGAGGAAAATGAGGCCCAGAGAAATTACATATATACATATATATATATATATATATATATATATATATTTTACATTTTTAAAAATTTCTTTATTGATTAAGGTATTACATATATGTGTTCTTATTCCCCCATTACTCCCCACCTTCCATTCATGCCCCTACTCCAGGCATGTGTCCATTGGTTAGGCTTATATGCATGCATATAAGTCCTTTGGTTGATCTCTCCGAAATTAAACATCTTGACCAAGACCACACTGCTAGTAAGTAGGTGAGCTGGGATTCCAAGCTAGGCTTCTCAGTTCTAAAACTCATGCTCTTCATTATGTTCTATACATATTCCGGACTCATTTTAGATACCGTGTATTGAATATAGATTTTTGGCAGGTTGGGAAAGAGCAGGGGCTGGGGAAAGGGGATGTAAAAAAGAAATTATGTCAGGGACTTATGGCAGGGGCTGTTCATGCTTCCAGCTCCTAATCCCCTACATACACGGGGTTACTTCATAGCTGGTTCAGGGTAGTCAAGCCAAACGGGACCAACATAACCACAAATCTGGCAGCATAACTACTTCAGATCATCTAACCAGTTAGCAGGCTATTCAGCTTACCACATGCCTGTGCCAGCAATTTATAAGATCCTCCTTTTAAGAAAGAATATTAGAAAGTGACTTTCTCAAACCCTGACTATGTGAACACTTGGCTTATCATTTTACATGTAATCAGTACTTTCATTGGCACTGTTTATGTCAGTTCCTTATTTGGAACTTTATCCTAGTGATTAACACTCCTTACGCCCCTGTGGAATCTTTAGTACACTGCTGTTTTCCAACGTGGCCGACGTAGCATTCCCTTGGTTTACTTCAGCTGTAAGTTGGGACACAGAAGGAATAGGTACATGTGGCAGGAAAAGCCAGATGAGTTACAGATATAAGAAAGGAAGTCATTTAAAATATGTGTACTAAAGTCCTAACCAGTTTGGCTCAGTGGATAGAGCATCATCCTGCGGACTCAAGGGTCCCAGGTTGGATTCTGGTCAAGGGCATGTACCTTGGTTGCATCCCCGGTGGGAGGTGTGCAGGCGGTACTGATTGATGTTTCTCTCTCTTCGGTGTTTCTGACTCTCCCTCTCCCTTCCTCTCTGTAAAAACAAAACAAAACAAAAAACTTAATAAAAAAAATTTTTTAAATGTGTACTATAAAAGGAGGAGAGACACATAAAATAATGAACCCTGTTCCTTTGGAATCTTGTTTTCAATGCATTTTATGAATTTCCATCTTACAGTATTCTGTGAGTTGAGTGGACAGTTAATATTCTTCCTGGTGTTTGACGAATAGGATCACAAAGAGGTAAAATATCTAGCTTTCTCCGCAGCCTCTGAGCCTGCAGCGGAAGCAGCAAGAGAACGCAGGCCTTGCACCATTCCACACTCTGCTTTGCCCGTGGCTCTCTGCCTCGGGCATGGAGGGAGCCATGCCACCCCCGGGGGGTGAGCTGGCCCCACCAAGAAGGGGCCAGGACAAAGGATGGCTCAGGCCTCACTGGGCGGCAGGCACAGAAAGAGAACAAGCAGTGGGTAAGCAGAGTCAGGTGATGTTGACGGGCGGCTCCCCAGGGCCGAATTCAAACATGTTCTGCTGTCTCCGGGGTGCCCAGATTTGACAGGAAGGGCAAAGGACAACCTGAACAATGTGGGGTGGGCGGGCGAAAAACCTCCATTCACTGTCATTCACGTGGGAATGGAGGGCTCAGAATGGGGGAGATCTGGACAAGGCTCCCTGCCAGGGGCAGCTCTTGTTTCTTATCAGAAATGGGACACTCAGGGCCTCTTTCTCGGCTGCCGGGGTCGCCAGAGTGTGAGCAGAGCACCCGGGCACCAGAGGGAGAGAGTGTGTGCAAGAGGACCTTTGTCCTTAATGGGAAGGAAATGGGAGAATGAAAGGGGGAGACTCAAAGGGAAAGGACAAGACTTAAAAGTCAGAAAAACACTTCAGGACAGGCTAAATAAAAATGAAATAAAGTGGCCCCGGGTCACTAGAAAACACCAAAGTGGGGGAGGGGTTTGCAGTAGAAAGAATAAAAATATAATTCAAGAAGCAAAAGTGTAAGGAGAAATTAGAAACTACCCATATATACGTTGGTAAGGGGTTGGTCTTATAAATTTTGGTACATGCATGGAATAGAATACCATATAGGTTCTTAAAAAGAATTAAATATACAAATGTTAGCACAGATATCCAAGATTGATTTAGTGGAAAATAAAATGACAATACTTTCCAAATATAATGTTAAATAGATAAACATCTGGAGGTTGAAGCATCAAGCAGCCAAAGGTAGTTATTTCTGGAGGAGGAAGGAAGTACTTGTTATGGGGTGGGGTATGTTTTATATGATACATTTTTGTCTATTAAAATCTTTTTCTATAAGACTCATATAATTTCCATTATTTGGGGGGAAAATGCACAAATACAGAAATAAATTATGCTGCAAAGAAGAACCATAGTAAATATAAAGTTGAAAAATGAAATCAGACGGAGATGCTGTCCCGTGCATTGTCAAACCTCAGCCAGTCACACCAAAAAAGATTGAGAAGAAAAAGTGTAAGTCCTTTGTGGTGTTCAAATGACAACCTTAGGGCTGCTGCAGAAGCAGAAGGGCTCCCGCTACCTCCCCTGTGCTCACCAGCCTTCAGCCTGGCTTGTGGCTGAGCGGGGATCCTCCTGTGGGAGTGCACTGCCCACCAGGGGGCAGCTTCTGTGCTGAGCGTCTGCCTTCTGGTGGTCGGTGCACGTCATAGCAACCAGTCATTCATTAGTTTGGTCATTTGCATATTACCCTTTTATTATATAGAACTAGAGGCCCAGTGCATGAAATTCATGCATGGGAAGGGCAGGTGGTGTCTCTCTGCCCAGCCTGCACCCTCTTTAATCTGGGACCACTCGAGGGATGTCTGACTGCTCGTTTAGCCCTGATCCCAGTAGGTTTGGGCCTAAAAGGGCAGTTGGACATCCCTCTCACAATCCAGGACTACTGGCTCCCAACTGCTCGCCTGCCTGCCTCCCTGATTGCCCCTAACTGCTTCTGCCTGCCAACCTGATCACCCCCTAACCACTCCCATGCCAGCCTGATTGATGCCTAATTGCTCCCCTGCCAGCCTGGTTGTCCCTAACTGCCCTCCCCTGCAGGCCTGATCCCCCCCAACTGCTCTCCCCTGCAGGCCTGGGTCCTCCCCAAATGCCCTTCCCTGCAGGCCCAGTTGCCCCCAACTTCCCTCCTCTGTCAACCTGGTCACCCCTAACTGCTCTCCCCTGCTGGCTTGATTGCTCCCAATTGTCTCTCTTGCAGGCCTGATCCCTCTCAACTGCCCTCCCCTGATGGCCATCTTATGGTGGCCATCTTGTGTCCACATGGGGGCAGGATCTTTGACTACATGGGGGCAGCCATCTTGTGTGTTGGAGTGACGGTTAATCTGCAGATTACTCTTTTATTAGATAGGATATTGGAACCCAGGCAGAGGACATCAAGACTCAGGATGTGGAAGTCAGCACAGTGGGGCCCAGCAGCACTCAGGCCCTGGGGGAAGAGGCCACTGGAAGCAGCCCCCTCGGGGCCGTCTGGGTCAAGCTGAGGGCCTAGGGCCACCCAGTGGGGAGACACATCTGTGGAGAGAGATGCTGGTTGTAAACCATCCCGGCCACCTTGTGTCGTAACGACAACTCTGAACGGACTCCTGGGGTACTGTGACACCTACACAGAGCAACCGCACCAACACTGCTGCTGGCCACCTGCCTCCTCCCAGGCCCAGGGGCCTGCTGCTCCTCCTCTCTCCAGCCTCAGGGCCAGCATGGGAGTTCCCGGCATGCCCTGCTACTACTCTCCCCACCACCTGCCCTGCTCCTATGCCAGCCTTCTCTGCTCCTATCCCAGCATCCTCTGCTCCTATCCCTGCATTCCCTGCTCCTATCCCTGCATTCCCTGATCCTATCCCAGCATTCTCTGCTCCTATCCCAGCATGCTCTGCTTCTATCCCTGCACACCCTGCTCCTATCCCAGCATGCTCTGCTCCTGTCCCTGCACACCCTGCTCCTATCCCAGCATGCTCAGACCTGCAGGGCATCCTCTGTCCTGTAGTCCCAGGCCCTGGGCACCTGCAGGAGCTCTGGCTCAGGAAGGGGCTGGGGTGCGGTAACCAGACTGAGAGCACCGCCGGGTTCCTCAGTGCGGGGCTCACGTGACCTTCAAATTCCCGGAAACCCGTGGCCCCGGGCCAGCCCGCCCGGGAACCAGCCTGGTTCCCAGTCCGTCCAGCTGTGGTCAGGCGGTGGGAGAACCTCTGCTCGGACCAGGCCTCTCCGCCTGGCCTTTTCCACCAAACCCTCACCGAACCCGGCTGGGCGATTACTCATCATTGGATTGCTTGTTTCCCAGGAACTCAAATTATGGGAACCCCTTTCACATCCGGTGTGATTCAGGATCCCCGGTTCAGGGTTCGGGTTTCTGGAGAAGGCTGCACACAAATGAATAGAGACTTAGAAAAGCATTAATTTGGGAAATGGGGGCCAGGCGGCAGTCCAACTCTAGTGGGAGGACTACTGCTCGCTCTGGCTTTACCCTCCCTTTTATTAAGATTAAGATCATAAGATACACCCGTCTCCCCCAGGCAGGAAACACCAGTAAAAGCCAATCAGTGAATCTACTTAACAGGTGGGGGCTGCGCCAACCACCAACATCCAGTGATTAGCTCCGACCCCTCAGAGCAATGAAGGTGGACCAGCCTCCGGACTCCCTGTCCACAGCTCTCCGTCATCAAAACAATGACCGGCTTCCAGCACAAATTAAATCATATTCTGCAGAACCGAGTGTTCGTCTGTCTGGAGGAACAGGCAATGCAAAGGGAGCGTGAGGAAAGGAGCCGGGTCCCCCCTCTTCTCAGCAGGAAAACGAGCTCCCCCTCCTTCAGCACGGGGTCCAGGTGAATGCAAACGCTCCCCCTGTGCGTTGTCCAAATTCGGAACGTCTGACAGCGAGAGATGCTTTAGGGCTTGTGGAGTAGCTTTCTGTGGTTATTAACCAGTCTGACCTTAAAACAGCCGTGCCGGGTGGTAGGTTACTAGTGAGTGTGATTGTTTTTTAATACATTTTATTGAATTTTTTTTTTTTTTTTTTACAGAGAGGAAGGGAGAGGGATAGAGAGTTAGAAACATCGATCAGCTGCATCGGTGTGATTGTTTTACTCCCGTTACAGGTGGTGGGACAGTCCCCGAGAGGGTAAGAGGCGTGCTCGAGTCTCATGTCTAGCAGGTAGCAGAACTGAGGACTCAAGCCCAACACTTCCCACTTTGTCGCCCATGCCAGTGATTTGCAACCTTTCTCATATCCTGTCATATACACTAATTACTAAAATTCTGTGGCACACCAAATATATATATATATATATTTTTTCCTGCTGATCTAACAAAAAATAGGTATAATTTTGATTCAATAGCATGGACGGCTATTGTTGTGTTGGCTGTTGTCATCTTTTTATTTGACGGTTTAAGGGAAAAGAGGTCCATGCTCCCGACTAAATAGGAATTGCCTGTTTTAAAAATTCTTGCGGCACACACAAGTTGAAAATCACTGACCTCTGGTAACAGATTCCTTAAAAAAAAAAAAAAGCCATATTCAAAGCCCTTCGCGTGCTCCTATTGGTTAACATAAGTAAAGGACTACCCTGTAATATCAAATATACTTTTTTTTGAAGGTTGCTTGATTTTAAAAAATCCAAACAACAACAACACCATCTCAAGGTGACGTGGCCCAAAAGGTAACTGGGAGGCTCTCTGCGGGTCGTATGGCCACTCCAACAGGTGCGAGGTGAAATTTCCTTGTCGTTTCGCAAGAAGAATATATTTTTTTCAATATATTTT
This sequence comes from Antrozous pallidus, assembly GCA_027563665.1. NCBI lineage: Eukaryota > Metazoa > Chordata > Mammalia > Chiroptera > Vespertilionidae > Antrozous > Antrozous pallidus. The sequence continues at coordinate 89,037,049 of CM050519.1, forward strand.
ATTGATTTTTTTTTTTTTTTACAGAGGAAGGGAGAGGGGTAGTTAGAAACATCGATCAGCTGCCTCCTGCACACCCTCACTGGGGATGTGCCCGCAACCAAGGTACATGCTCTTGACTGGAATCGAACCTGGGATCTTTCAGTCCACAGGCCGACGCTCTATCCACTGAGCCAAACAGGTTAGGGCAAGGATAATTTTTTAAAAAGAATTTCATTTAGTGAAAATTGCAAGGCCTTTAGTGAATATCTCAAAAGTAATTCATACATAAACCCTTCCATTTTTAGCCTCCCCTTTGTAGTTACTTACCTGTTGGAATAAGTAAATGACCCTTGTTTAATGTGAGGTAGGAATGAAAGGAGCTAAAAAGGAAAAAAGAAGAAGATATTGTCTGTTCTGAACTTAAAAGAATAAGCCTGACAGTAACCTCTTCCCCTCAGAGGTAAATATCAGAACCAGTTTCCACCTCTGTGCTCCTGGCTTTCGTTTCTCTTGGTGGTAGTGACTCCCAAGTGTGCAGCCCAGAGCTCTCTGGAGCTTCAGACCCACATCTCTAACTGCTCAGGGTCACCTCCTCTTGGATGTGTCTGAGTCCAAATTCAGCACGTCTAAAACTTAACTCAGGGTCTTTACCGGCACCATCACATCACAACCTGTTCCTCCTCTGTGGGAACCCCTTTCGCGTCCTGTGCGATTCAGGGTCCCCGGTTCAGGGTTCGGGTTTCTGGAGAAGGCCCTACACAAATGAATAAAGAGACTCAGGAAAATATTAATTTGGAAAATGGGTTAGGTTAGGGTTTTTACCATGATGGTGGATATAAACTAGATTTAGTTCTCTTGACTTTTGGTCTGGTGTTTTTTTCCCCAGTATGCCTATGAAAAACCTGTTTATTTTCTTTATAAGTGTTTTAGTATAAGAGTTTACATCCAAGTAAAACTAGAGAATTAATTTTAAGTTCTCAGACAAAATGCTGAAGATTTATTAGTACTGGTAACTTAGTTGCTAAAAAGCGGAAAAGAGAGTAATAGGAAACAAGATAAAAAGTGTTGTCTTATTAAAAAGCCTCTCATTAAATAATGGGTTGTATCCTTTTATTTGTCTGAGTTTATGCAAGTGACTACAAAGTCCCTGAGACGCTGTTCAAATTCAATACTTCTGAAATACAAATATCCGATAACTTCATTCTTTGAAGTCTATGAAAAGCCATTTTTGTTGTGCTGTTCTTGATGGTGTCTATGCTTTGCTTTGTAATTATCAAGAAAGTATTAATGAAAATGGTGAAAAAAACTTTTTGTGTTATTTTTTCATTTCATTGCTGAAAGAAAACATATTCCCATCTTTTCCAAAAGTCAGCCTGGTTTTATCAGCTTTGCAAAATGATGAATGAATGCCTTCCTTGTTCATTATTATTGCTTAAGTCATTCTTATTTATGCCAGTAATTCAAGGATTATGTTTTGATTGTTCATGAGAGATGAAAACACTTTCATGCTGATGAATAAACACTGCCACTTTTTAAATATGTGTATGCAAAATGCCTTTAAAGCCATTATGAAATGCTTTGCAAGAGTATTAGGAAGCTGTTTAGCAAAAGGCACTTTTTTCTCTACCTTTTCTTTCATGCTAAGCAGTCCAATTGAAAGGCCTTTCAGAGTTAACTTGTTTAAGCAATACCACTGTTTTAGCGTAATGAATAACTTCTTATAGAAGACAATCATGCGCAATCCAGCATTCCGGTATTTCTATTTCTGTGCACCGCCAATGCGGGGATCTGCGGTAGAATCCCTTTCTTTGAGAAAGTGAAGCGATCAAAACCCTGATTAACCTCTGATGGTCACGTGGTGCTCTTGATCTGGAGGACTGTAGCAGTAACAAAGCGGTAATGGCAGCCATATGCTTGGGGTATTGTGGGTGCGGGTGACTCCGATGTGAACTGGGGGTGACTGATGCGAGCCGCTATTTGTTCCAGGTTTGGTGTGGAGATTACTGATGAAGAGGGAGCTGCTACTTGACAGAACCACCCTGATGAAGATGGAAATGTCAGATACTCTGACTCACGGCCATGTTTGGTTCTCGGTACTTCCTCCTTTTTCACATTTTCTCGTTCCTTACTAGCTTTCTGACCTTGTTTTCAATACAGAAAATGGGCCTCTAAGAGAATTCAGATTATTTTAAATTTCGTTTCATTTATTTGTATCTCACTTAGTGACGAAGATTTCAAGTAGCGGTGTTAACAGAAGAATATTTTAATGTTGATCCATGGTAAATCACTTCAAAGTAACATCTCAACATCTGAGAAAAAGGACAGGAGAAGGGGCAACGTAACAGAGATGACAGAGGGAGAGGACTGTAAACTGTTTGCAGACTTAGGAAGAGAAGAGCTGTCGTTGGGAAAAGTGGCACTAATACATTTCCACATGCCTGACCTGTTACTCCCTCACCTCCCAAGTGCTATCCGTTTGTAAGGTTTCTTACTGCTTTCCAAAGAAGTCCAACGGTTGCCCATAGTTGTGTTAAAGCAGAATGCTTTCTAAACAGTCCTAATTTGTATATCTCATGGAGCCCCAGGTTTTACTCTTTTTCTAAAATCTTCTATGTATTTTACAGAGTAGTTCAAGGCCTAAGTACTTAAATTCTAATTAATATTGTCCATTTTGTTCTTCAACCACCTGGAGGGACTTTGCAGTCCCAGGTGCCCAGTATTTTTGGCTGAGACCCTCTTCCTAACGATGCTTTTGTTCTCCGGAGCAGCTTCAGGAGACGCCCGTGTTAACCCTGAACGTCTCTGCCCTGTCCTCCAGATCCCAGGACTGGCCTCTCTGACCATGACACCCGCCCATCACTTCCTGTGGGCTCCTGAGAAGCAGTTATCAAGCTGATTTGATGTGAAGGGCATGACAAAACACAAACTCTCCCCAACCATTTCCCATCACACCCACCACCGAGCCTGAAATCATCACCTTAAGGGTCCCGGTTCTTTGAGTCAGAAGGAACTGATCCACAGGAGCAGCTGTTAAGACAGTAATATCTCTGGGAAAGGTCATCTTTAATTCGTTATTCATTAACGCTTCGTTCGACATTTCCCAACTAGCATGTCAGAGGAACGCTAACGAAGTGGCACAAGACGGTTGAAACTCTCACGGTTAAAAAGGTTCTGTAGCCAAATAAATTTGGGAGATTGATTCAAGTTAACTGATTCCTTACTTGAATGACCTCACAGAGCAGTTCATATTGCTAGTGGATGTTGGGAATCTCCCAAAGAGAAGAAGCAAGTCCCACGACAAGTAGTTTATTTCAGAGATGATCTTAGAAAGTAGGGGTAAGATGTCAGGGAAGCGAGACCATGAAAGAAAGAAAGCCTGTTGGGGGTGACCTCAGTTGACAAAGTCCTGAGAGAGCAGGTTTCACAAAGTGGCCTGTCTGCCCCCCAGAGCACAGTGACCTTTAAACACAATAGTTTAGTGAACATGTTGCCCTTGAGTGAGTAGCAGAGCACAGGGAGAGAGCTAGGGGTTCGAGTGGCGCCAAGCTAGGATGAGGAGTTTTGTGTGAAGGTTAATGCTTGTCAAATTATGGGAATGAGGAATGTGTTATGTAACCAGCACAGCATGAAAGCTCGGAGGAAAATAAACTTGGGGCCGCAGTCTGAAAGAGGGCTTGCGGACCTCCCGATCCCGTTCTTTCTCTCTCTGTCTGTCATTTCCAATCCTCACCCCCCTTTCAGGTGCTGTACGGCTGGCCCCGGCAAAAGCCAATGCAGCAGGAAAACAGCAAAAGAAGAAAAGGAAACCCACGCAGGATGCGTCCGAGAGCAGGTTATTGGTGGAGGACCTCTGGGAAGCCGTCAGGAATGTAACCCGGAGCGGTGCCAGCGAGAACCAGGAAACTGGAGTAGATCTACCCCCCAACGGCCCCCTGCCATTGGTGGAGGGCACCTTTGCCTCAGGCTGAGTCAGGGGCACTTGCAAGGGGAAGCCTCAGTGTAAAGGAACCAGGAGACACCGCTGGGCCTTCTCTGAAGACGGGCATCTGCTATGGTGGGATTCCGTCCACAGCGTCTGCCAGACGTGCTTGTAGTAGTAGAGGCAGTGTTCGCAGAACGTGATTTGGGAAGGCCACCTCAGTTAGCTTAAGTTAAACTGCGAAACAGTTTTATCTTAGAGTCAAGCTCAGATGCCTGAGAGAATGAAAGGAAGGAAAGGAGGGAGTTTTTTTTTTTTTTTAAATGTGGAGGCTACAGAGAAAGACGAGCAGGACTCTGCAGGGGAGTTTCCCGAACGCCCAGAAGGCATCAGTGTAAGGGCACTCGGGGGATGTGTCAGTGCCAGAGTGGGGTAGCCAGAGGGTGAGGTTGAGGGCACTAAAGGTAGAGCTGGGTGAGGGCTGGATAATTGTTAGTGACAGGAGACAATACTTTTAATTCTTTTTATTCTTGATTTAAGACACCGAATAACTTCTGTAACTTCATTGTTAATACGAACAAATGCCTCTATCTGATATTTCACATATCTCGTTATTATTCCCCGTTCGCATGTGGGAAAGTGGATGTATAGAAAGATAAAGGGATTTAATTATATAAGCCAAGTTATATAAGCCAATGTCCGTTATTTTTTTTAATAAAACTCATTGGAGGGAGAATACAAGATTTTGTTCTTGTGTTGTCTGAGCATAGCTAACATTTAAGGCCTACTTTTTGGCACTAAATGTTAACTCATTTTATTTTAACAACAGCCCTATTAGTATTTTACACATAAAAAACCTGAGGCCCAGACTATAAGTTGCCACTGTCACCCAACCTGCAGTGGTAGTCAGCAGACAGACCCAGATAGGCTGACTCCAAACCCACTTATCTAACTCCACTCTGCCTCTCAGTCAGGGAGGAGCAATTGCATCTGAGTTACCAGTAAGGTTATATGTGGCCATGGAGCACATAAAATAAAAGATTCAGAGATTCTGAGAAATTCATCTGTTCTTGCCATTATTATTATTATTATTATTATTATTATTATTATTATTGGAACCCAGTGCACGAATTCATGCACCTTGAAAGGAACCATGGGCCGTGAGGCTGAGGTGTGCATAGGGATGAGTCTCAGCCCACCCTTTGTGCCCTGCCTGGCTCTTTCCACCACGGCCTCCAGTCCCCTGTCTGCCAGCAGCCCCACGCCTGCTGCCGCTGCTCCCTGCTTGCACCCGCTGATGGCACAGAGCGATGGGGGTTGGTGCCAGCAGTGGGGGAGAGCAGGGCCAGTGCCGTCAGTGGGTGTGAGCGGCAGCTGCTTCCCTGACCGCCCCTCAGGAGCAGGAGGAGGTGGAGAAGTCCTCTGGGGCAATCAGGGCTGGCAGCCTCCGCTTGCACCCTCTGATGGTGCCAAGCGATTGGGGCTGGCACAGGGCACTGGCAGCAGGTGCAAGTGGGGCCGGCACCAGTTACAGGTGTGAGTGCCAGGTGGGATCGTGGTGCATGGGAGTAAAGAATTTTCAGTAACCACCAGAGGCTTGCTCCGATGACAGCGACCAGTGGCCTGCCTTGGTCTGGCGACACCACCTCACCTGCTCCACCATCCCACTGCGGCTAATGCCCGCCGTGTTCTGCACACGCCCCCTGGTGGTCAATGCACGTCATAGCGACCGGTTGTTCGGTTGTTGGATTGTTCCAGTTGTTCTGTCGTTCAGTCTATTTGCATATTAGTCTTTTATTACATAGGCTTATTATTATTTAAGTCTGAATTGAAATTTTATGTAAGTACAAAGTACCAGATTTCTAAGACCTAATATTAATAAAAAGAATGTTAAAATATCTCAATGATTTTTATATTGATTATATGCTGAAATTATAATATTTTGGGTCTATTGGGTTACATAAAATAAATTATTAAAATTAATTTAACCTTTCTAAATCTATTGAAAATTTTAAATTACTTATATGGCTTGCAATGTATTCTTGTTGGACAGCACTGAATTATAGGAAATCTTTGTAGAGTAGGTAGCATAATGGAAGGAAAGAATTATTTCAGTCATTGACCCCAAGTCAGTCAGTTCATATGGTCTCTATGCCTTAGTTTTCCTAACTATAAAATGTGATAGAAAACTTAAATTTTCCTCATAAATTTAATTAACAAAATTATTTAATTAGCAAAAGTACTTATGAATTATTTTACCCAATGTTTATAGAAGACTAGATAATTATTTGGGAAAGCAGGAGTAATATAAATAAATAGCTTATCTAGATTAAATATAAATCTGAGTATTTACTTAGTATTTTCTTTTAGCAAATGGGCAACTTCAAGCTCTAGACACTGAGCCCAAAACGAAATATTTCTGTGGTGTGGAGGTTCTCTGTCACTTCGGCTTTACCATCTTATTTGAATAATGGTCATTTACATTAGTATGGGCCAATAAAGTGGCAATGGCAGGTATTGCTGTCTCCACATTATAGATTTTAATTTTTTGTTAATCCTCACCCAAGGATATTTTTTCAATTGCTTTTTAGAGAGAGTGGAAGGGGGGGGGATGGAGGGAAAGAGAGAAAGGGAAAGGGAGAGGGAGAAGAAGAGAGAGAAAAGCATCGATGTGAAGGAAACACATCAATTGGCAGTCCTCCTCATGCACCCAGTGGCTTCTGCGGATTGAACCTACAACCCAGGTACACGCCCTTGACTGGGAATCGAACTCTCAACTCTTTGATGTGAGTGCTGATGCTCTCACTACGGAGTCACATGGGTCAGGGCTCCATTTTACCATTTAAAAACACACTCAGAATGGTTAAGGTGCAGGGGTGAAACTTTTGGCCCTAAGACCAATACTTTTCTCATTTACACTTCCCAGGGAATGAAAATTATACATAATTTTTAGGTGTGATGGTATTCAACTGTGATTCCCTTCAGGATTGAAAGAGGGAAATATATAAGTGGGATGAGGTTAAAGGTTCTGTCTGTGCTTTCCTTTGACAGGATATATTAATTTGTGTAGCCAATTTTAATAAAAACCAGAGTCCCAGAACTTTCACTCTGAAAGGGTCTTTTCTTTTCAGGGTCTTTTTTGGTTCCATACAATTTTTTAAAGTATTTGTTCTAGATCTGTGAAATATTCCATTGGTATTTGAATAGAAAATTGCATTGAATCTATAGATTGCTTTTGGTAGTATGGACATTTTAATGATGTTGATTTTACCAATTCATGAACAGGATATAGTCTTCCACTTTTTCATATCTTCCTCTCTTTTATCAAAGTTCTGTAGTTTTCTGAGTACGGGTCTTGGTTAAGTTTATTTCTAAGTATCTTAATTTTTTTGTGGCAATGGTAAACAAGATGGTTTTTTAGTTTCTCTTTTTGAGAGTTCAATATTGGTGTCAAAAATGTCAGTGATTTCTGGATGTTAATTTTGTATCCTGCTACATTGTTTAATTCATTTATTAAATCTAGTAGTTATTTGGTGGAGTCCTTAGGGTTTTCTTTTTTAAATATATTTTTATTGATTTCAAAGAGGGAGGGAGAGGGAGATAGAAACGTCATGGATGAGAGAGGACTACTGATGGGCTGCCCCGTATTGGGGATTGAGCCTGCAACCTGGGCATGTGCCCTGACTGGGAATGGAGACTTGATGACACTCAACCACTGAGCAACACTGGCTGGGTATCTTTAGGGTTTTCTATGTAAAATATCATGTCATCTACAAATAATGACAGTTTACTTCCTTCTTTCCAGTTCGGATGCCTTTTATTTTTTTCTTCTGTCTGGTCATTGTGGCTAGGACTTCTGTAATTTCTAACACTCTGCATCCTCTTGAAATATAATGGAAGAAGCCAACTTACCAGGACAAAATTCTAAACATTAGCAGGAAGAACAGGTTAATTGATAGCTACTTTTATTATCTTTAAAAGGGGGGTTACTTATTTGAGAATACAGTTATGTACATTTTTATCTATAATTTCTTACATTCATATACTGAAAATATATGAATTTTTTTTACAAATACTGTAATATGCCATTTACAGATCGCTATGACACGCACTAACCACCAGGGGGCAGATGCTCAATGCAGGAGCTGCCCCCTAGTGATCAGTGTGCTTCCACAGGGGGAGCACTGCTCAGCCAGAAGCCTCTCCCGCCTCCGTGGCAACACTAAGGATGTCAACCTAAGCCATTAGTTGGACATCCCCTGAGGTCTCCTGGGCTGTCAAGAGAGATGTCCAACTGTCAGCTTAGGCCTGATACCCCAGGGAAGGGGCCTAAGCTGTCAGTCAGACATCCCCAGAGGAGTCCCAGACAGAGAGAGTGCAGACTGGGCTGAGGAACCCCTCCCCCACCCCCCCCCCCCGAAGTGCACGGATTTTCATGCACTGGGTCTCTAGTCTATATATATAAAAACCTAAGCGACCATTACAACTGAACAACTGGACAACCAGCCAGTAGCTATAATGTGCACTGACCATCAGGGGGCAGAAGCTCAATGCAGGAGCTGCTTCCTGGTGGTCAGTGCGCTCCCACAGCCAACCTCTGATGGCCGGCCAACCTCCAGCAATCCCTCCTCCCTAGCCGGCCGGCCCCGATCAACCCCGATTGGGACTGGGTAAGACAGCCCCAATCACCAGCCAGGCCGAGGGACCCCACCAGTGCACGAATTCATGCACTAAGCCTCTAGTTTATTGATAAGAAAAATCCTTCCTGTGATGAAAAAAATACTTGTAAGTCCCATTAAATAATGCTTTATTTTAACTATACACAAGAAATTACTTAACCTTTTGCTATTTCAAACATATTTAATACTCATTTTTAAAGATGAAGTGCCTCCCTGCCCTACCCAATATAATTGCGTGTCTTTGGAATTAAGCAGAGAAACAAGCAAACAAGTAAGAAAATCCCATGCTAGTGACATGTATACAATGAATTCACTTCTTCGTTCTTGGCAAAGACTGAAGCCAATTCTCAGGACCATGAAGAGCTAGAAGTTCACCTATTCTCAAGACTTGTTTGTAGACTATGCAGCAACTTAGTTATCTTCCTATATTCAGAATCTGCCTCCTCTGAATCTCCCACAAAATCCTCTAGGGGTGGTTGAAGGTACTGCCTCTACCACCATCACACCCTTGGCCAGCACAAAAACGAAGACCTCCTCTACCTCTGTACCCTCCACAGTCCCGATTTGGATGAAGTGGGATTCCAAATGTTTCCGCATTTAATCTTGTTCAGGCCAGCTTGGTCTCCATTCTCTCTCATCACAAGAAGTATTATCGGAGAAGGATTTAGTTTTGTCTGAATAGCAATTAGGTCCAAGTTGGTCTTCATCTGCGTTTCCTTCCTTGTTTTGAGTATCAGCTCCCGAGTCTCTTTTACCTTCACCATTTATAGGCTTCTCTTGTTTCTCCAGTTTATCTTCCACTTTCAACGTAAGTTTATTATGAAACTGTGTCTATTCCCTCCTTGTTCCATTGTGCATTTGCACTTTCAAAGTTTTTCTCAAATTTCATAGCACCGTCTCATCGAATACCAACTCCCCTGCCACGTCAGTGACCCCCTCCCCCCCGCTTGGAGCTGAAGGAGCATCTGGAATTATTTGTCTCTTGCTATCATTTCTGCGTGACTCATTTCTGGTCTTGAAACATGTATTTCAGCTCACCTATGCTCTTGATTGTCCATTGCCTTTTGGCTGGTAGATGGTAAAGGCCTGGTTCCTACAGGGCTCCTTCTCCCAACAGGTGTCAGAGCTGATAGGTGCGGCCAGGGCAGTCTGCATCACTTGTTCCGTGGTAAGGCTTTTGCTCGAAGGACCTGAGGGCTTGAACGACCTCGAGACAATTGTGCTTTAACAGATCTTGTATCCTAGGCAGAGGCAGAATCAACTGCACTGCTTTGGGCCAGGGTACCGCTGCTCGATGCTTCTGTTCCACAGGATGTCAAGGAGCCTCCCGCAACACCAACAGCACCAAACTGCTGCCTGACTAATGACCTTGGACTGAACAGACTGTGCCTCGACACTGGCCAAAAGGTCCGTGGGAACCCGCTGGCTGGAATGAAGAAGTGGATGAGCCTAGTGAAGACTGATCGGTAACTGGGTCCAGAGGCGCACAAACAGTGACGTCTTTAACATCACCTCCACAGAATAGAGTGTATGCAGAGGCTTCATCTCGAGGCGATATGGGATGATCTGTTGGTCTGTCTTCTGAACCAAAGGAACTTTGACGAGGGCTACAGTGGAGTTCTCAGTGTCGATGGTGTAGTGGATGCCCTCCTAGCAGATCTCCGCCCTGGAGACAAGGCTGATCTTGCTGCAGATGAAAGAGGTGCCCCCACTCATGGTGCCACCCCTGCTATGGCTGCTCCCAGGGAGGCAGATCTGACACCACTCTGCACGCCTGCTTGCTTTGTCGGCACCTAGAGCAGCCACCTCAGACCCGGTACATGCTTATAAATATCTGAACATTGAATACGTGTATGTAAAGTCCAAAGAACAGATGGCGATGCTCTCATCATCTTCTCCCAAATATAGCTTCGAGTCCAGCCCTAACTGGCTTGGCTCAGTGGTTGAGCTTGGGCCTGCAGACTGAAAGGTCCCAGGTTCGATTCCGATCAAGGGCATGTACCTTGGTTGCGGGCACACCCCCAGTAGGAGGTATGCAGGAGGCGGCTGATCAATGTTTCTCGCTCATCGATGTTTCTGATTCTCTGTCCCTCTCCCTTCCTCTCTGTAAAAAAAAAAAAAAAAAAAAAATATATATATATATATATATTTAAAAAGTAGCCAGTCCATTATTAATTTTAACAAGGAATAAGACAGCACACTGGTCCTAACGTTTCTCATAAATTGTCATAGTGTTCTTTATATTAAGCAAAAAATAGCCTATATAGAGAGCAGAAAACAACCTTTAAAATATTAATTATATGTATACAATTTATTGTTTGTCCTTTATTGCCATATGTTGGCTAAGTGTATATATTTATCAAAGATGACACTTCTACTAAAATTATGTGTCATTTCTATAAGAATGTTTTGGTAAATACTAAAGAAAAATTGATTTAGAACAGTGATATTCTCCAGAGATATTTGTTAGGAAAGTCAGATTTTTTTTTCATATCACAATTTCATTGTGTGCTGAGAGCATGGTTTATTATGTGGGATAGAAAAACTATGTAGTCTCATGAATATGAGAGAGTGTCTGTAAAATTCTAGTAGATATTGGTTTTGTTTACATTTGTTTTGGGTAGCAGAGAAATGGTATCACCTTCAAATATTAATTCCTGGAAAAGAAATAATTAGGTCAGGACAGTGGTGAGTGTATAGTTTCTTTATCCCTGTCAAGTACATTCACCACAAGTCATTTGAAGTGTTAATGTAAACATGTTTATCCTACACACATGATTACATAAAAGTCATAAACATGTTCCTTTTGCATAAAAGCTGCTTTGCTTATATTAAGGGGAAATCACCTCTAAGTAAACCAGTGTGACCCTTAGGGGAGGGAGTCCCACAGTGTCATGAGCCATAAAACGTTCTCTGCTGGAGAGTGTGTGAGTCTTGTCAAATGGGGAAACCACTGCCGTCTCGGTGTTATAATAAAGGAGGATTTTGGAAACTTATCGACAAATTCTCTAATTCTGAGCATGTTATCTGAGAGCAAGAGGACAGTATTTGCAAGTCAAATCCTGGCAGGATCTATTGTCAGACAATTAAAACATCTTCTCCGGGACCCACCGAGCTAACCTTTGTGTGGTCTGGCTCTCAGATGGAAATGGCTCCTGGGGACAGTTGACAGCATGAATTTCGAGATGACACTAAATGTGTGTGGGAACTTGCAAAAACAAATCTAAGAAAAGATTCGGGATCAGGGTTTTCTTTGCCACTTTTTCACCATGACGGGGTGGGAGCGGGAGCTGGGGCCGGGGCCGGGGGAGGCTCCAGAGGGAAGGTGACATGAGAGATGCTGGTAAAAGTTAGTCCTGGTCAAGCCTGGGGGGAACAATGAGACAGTGTTGTTGTGGGCTGCCTCCGCGACTTAGATATTCTTCCCATGTCAGTATAATCACTACTGGGAGGTAGCTCGATGAAGGATTACCATATCATTAATAGTATCCATGACTTTTGTTCAAAGGCGACTTGTGCGATGTTGCCTTGTGGATGAAGCGCCATAATCCTCTGAGCCGCAGCTGTAGAGGGGAGCTCCTCAGAGCCGCCCACACTGACTCCCTGTCCTCTCGGATCAGTTCTGAAAAACAGACAGAAACAACGGTCAACTCAAAGCCAGAAAAAAGAAACATCCATTCTACATTTCCACATTCATCTCCCAGCCTCAGTCCCTGCCAATGTCTGCCATTCATCTCTTCTCTAACATCCAGATCACCACTCGGATGGTGGCCAGATTAAAGGGGAACAATGCAGTTTTAAATGTAAAGTTTGCATCTAATTTTTTTTCCTTTGCATGAGAAAAAGCACATTGATTCTATCTATGTGTCTGTCTCATGCTCAGCCTGTAGTTTTTCAGGACTTTCTTGTTTTCTTTGGCAACATGAGGCATGCCTGCGTCTCTCCACTGCCTGGGCTTTCTCAGTTTATGTGGTGACGACACCCAACGTTGAAATTGGTATCTGAGTAGAGAAGTATATATGTAGTTGGTAAACAATGGGGTTTTACTTCATTAATATTATTGCTGCCAAGAAACTTCTACTTCCAGTCAGTCTGAGCGCTGAAAGAAATCTAAAAACTTAGCCTGAAACCGAGGAATTAGGGATTGGGCAGAAGAAAATAATGAGCGAATCACATTTGGTGAAAGCTCCCGGTGGCAGGAGACAGGAAAGAATGGATGTAACTTGAAGAGCCCATTTCATTTCATAAAGCTCACCTCCGCAAAGAAAGGAGAGGGAAAAGTGTAAGAGAGACTCTGACTGAGTTGGCATTGGAAAATGTGAAAGTACATTGAAGCCCAGAGTTAGGTTTCTTGTTTCATACATGAATAATCACATTTTTATTTCTAATCGAAACTAAGTTATTCCTTGATTTACTCACAAGCCATTATTTTTTAAAAGCGTTTTAATCTTACACTTTCATCTCATTGCTTCATTGAAAAATCACTATAGCATTATGTTTTAATAGAGTGGACACAATATTATATTAGTTTCAGATGTACAACTTAGTGACTTAGACATTTATATACCTCAGGATGTGATCACCATGGATAAATCTAGTAACCATCTGTCACCATATGAAGTTATTAGGATATTATGGACTATATTCCCTATGTCTTTTATATGCCCATGATTTATTTATTTAATTACTGGAAGTTTATACCTCTTATTCCCCTTCACCTCATCCATCCATCTCCCCCCTTCCCTCTGGCAACCATCCATTTGTCCTCTGTATGAGTTTGTTTCTGCTTTGTTCTGTCGGTTGGTTTTGTTTTTAGATTTCACGTATAAGTGGATACTATGGTATATGTCTTTCTCTGTCTGATGTACTTGACTTAGCATAATACTCTCTAGGTTCATCCCTGTTTTCACCATAACATAAGCACATAACAAATACATACATATTTAATCTCACATAAATTAAGGCTTTTTGAGGTCCTTACGAATGCTAAAAGTATAAACATTTTCTTGGACCCAAAAGTTTGAAAATTGCTGACCTCAATCATAATGGGAAGAGAAGCGTTCCTGTCTAAAACTAGAAACTTCTCGATGGCTCTGTTACAGAAATGTTCCCTCAGAAGATGATTTGCTTTCTTCAAATAGGTAAAAGTTCAGGATTTGGAACTCTGTGGTTTGGGGCATCTCAGTTTACCCAACTGAACAGTGGGACAGACAGATTCATAAGCTAGGGTCCAGTGAGGGCCTTCTAGGCAGTAGCTGCTCGCTGTTTCCCAGGCAGTGAATGTACACATGTATGAAAACTCCATCACCGGCCTCTAGAAGTTCACTCAATAGGACAACAAACCAATGAGGAGACAGCAGTCACAGAGAGTGGCGGGTGTACAGGAGGCGCTGTGGGAACCGTGGGGCACCTAATCCAGAGAGCAGGGAGAAGGGAAGGCACTTTGAAGTGGGTCTTGCGGGACAGGTAAGAATTAGCCAGAAGAAAAGGTGAAGGATATTCCAAACAGGGGAGTTAACATAGGCAAGGAACTAGAGCAATGTTCTTGTTGTTTTCAAATGATGGGTTGGGTCCCCTTAATAGATCATGAAATCAATTTAATGTGTTATGACTAGGATTTTAAAATAACAGAATAGAATAGAAAATATCAGAGTGGCCCTCACATAGAATGGGTGTTTTTTCATGAAACCTTTTCCCCCATTGTATTTATGTGTGCACATGTATGAGAGAGAGACAGGGAGAGAGAGAGAGAGAGAGAGAGAAAGAGAGAGAGAGAGAGAGAGAGAGAGAGAGAGAGAGAGAGAGAGAGAGAGAGAGGAGACAGAAGAGAGGAGAGAGGAGAGAGGAGAGAGGAGAGAGGAGAGAGGAGAGAGGAGAGAGAGAAACTGTAGTTATTGAGCTGCAGTCTAAAATGCCTTTTTATTGTTGGTTGAAATTAAAAAACATTTTGAAAACCACTAGATTGGAGTCTTAAGAAGGAGCATTATGTGTTCAAAGAATTATAAAGAGTAATTCAAATATGGGGCAGCATGGGGTACATGCAGACAGTGCTACTGAAGAGATACGCAGGAATCAGATCATAGAGAGCCTTAAGGACTTGCCAAATAGTTTGTATTTTTTTCCTGAAGACAGTTAATTACCACAAAAGAACTTTAGGAAGAGGAATGACATGATTCAAGATGTATTGGTCGAATAAAAATTATCCTAGCAGCTAGGAGAAAGGTGGGTCGGGGTGGTGGTAGTAAAGTCTCATGTTAGGAGACCGCTTTGCAAGCCATTGTGAAAATTCAAGGGCCTGACACAAAGCAGCAGGAACAGAGGGCTATCATAGTTTTCAGTTTATTAGAGCTCTTTAACAATTATGTGATTATTCCTCATACACCATTCTGTTCTAGTTTCATAAATACATTATACAATAGACTATAAACTTCTTGAAGGCAGGACTTTTTGCATCCTTTTCAAATCTCAGTACCTTCAGAAATTAGAATAATACTTATGTTTGTCAGCTGCCCAGTGAATCTTTGTTGAATGAATGAATGAAGTGAATATTCTTTTTTCCTAAGAGGATATTAGTTACAAGAGGTTGTTTCAAGTTTTCTTCTGCGTCCTGCATTATCTTTGTAATCTCCCTTCTTTCCTTTTTTCACCCTTTGCCAGTGCATTTTATTTTTTACTGTCTCTCTCTCTCCTGCTAGAGGCTTTCCTAAATGTCCAGCAGTCTTTCTCTATCGATTTATATTTAAAAGCAAGGCCTTCAAATCAATTGGATACTCCCTGCGCATTGGTACGATGGTGATTATTTGCTGACTCCCAAATGTCAATTTTTATGTCTTTACTCCTGTGTGTGTCTCACTTTCTTCACAGAGAACCTTCTCCTTTCTGCCTTGGGGATGTAACCCTGGCTGGCAGTGCTGGGGGCAAACGGTTTACAATATTTGGCAGTTGAGTGGGCAAACTTCCACTGAATTCTTGTTTTTAGTATTTTACCTGTCCCTGAGCTCAGTTTCCCTGGTGCTTTTGAAACTGGAATCTTCCTGGTTCAATGTCTCCTCCTTTTTTTCATCCTTGTTTCTTATCCTTGCCTCCGAACTTCCCTGCTGCAACCAGTCCTGTCCCATCCAGGAATCTGCCGGGAACCAGTTCCTACTCTGCACTGAGGTCTCTCTCTGCTGCTCAGTTACTGTCCATCCCGCTTGCCGGTATCAACACGATGTTGGACATCTCTGTGATCTTGTCCTACTGCGCTGCTGGCCCTGCGAGGTTATGCTCTTTTTACTTCTTTACTATCATTTCGGAAGGGTTTTAGGGGATGGAGGAGATAAACTCATGCATTTTCTCTTTCATGTTTAAACAGAGGTCTTAGAAAGCTTTTTTTGAGACTAGCTTTATTTACTGACTAGATTGATTATTAGCCTCACTTTTCTCAGATTTAACCACATTTGTCCAATTAAGTTATAGAGGAAAAGAATTTTAGACTATTGGTCATGTTCTTTGATTTCAGCAATACACATTTTCTTTTCCGTGTAAGGAATGAAATGCCATAAGCTAGTGATAACTCTTTTAGAACATGCTGTATTGCGTGAATATTGGGACTCATTAATGTGTATAGCTAGTCAGTGAGTTCTTATTTGTATTGGCAGTTCTGTTATGGAAAACTCTGGTAGAAAATCCATCGAAGCAACTGATGCATAGGGGAAATATAGTTAGGCACATGGTTGAATAGATTCTGATAAATGGATACTGTAATTAAAATGAACGTCTAAAACGTTGTCCGCACCCTGTATCCTCAGTCTCCTCCCCCAGTCTCTGTCTGCCACTGGTCTTTCTTTGTTGCCATAGTTTGTCTGATCCAGAATTTGTAAGAATATACTGGTATACAAATACCTTGGTATCCAAATTAACATTAAGTGTTACTTAATAGGAAATCATAGCCTATTTGGTGTGAGTCACTTCTGGCCATGCAACTTTTGGTTCTTATTGATGAATGAATTTCCAGAAGATTTAGGATTCCAAGAACTTAAAATGTATCTTGTGAGAGCACTTCGGGTTCTCAGAACATCAAAATAAACACCTTTGCCCTGCCAGCCGGTAGCTCCCAGCCACACTTTCTGATTTTTTTCAAATCCCTCCAGGTTGTATCGACCAGAATGATCACACACTGAGTTTTAAACTTGGGAAAGGAGTCTAAACAAGCCAAAAGCAGAAGGGCTTTGTAAGCACTTATTTCCCACAGGGCTGCATTTAGTAACCCATTAGGATCAGCTTGGAATGCGTTTCTCTCAGCCAGGGCAGATGTCCAAGGGTATCTGTATCAAGTAGGTCTATTAAAAGTATTAGGAATGGAGAGCCAGTTATGCATGCCAAATCCCTTCTGATTTCGCCAGGACCATGTATTTTTAGTTTTACTTTGTATGCTTGACTTGTCTAAAATAACTTGTATCTTGAAATCTTAAAGGAGAGTTCATTTATCTCAATATCCAAATCATTTATACTTATTAAATCAGGAAATTGATTGGTTACCAAAACATATTCCTTTTAGCATGTCTGAAGATAATGCATTTACTCATATGCCTGGACTATTTTTTAAACCCTTACCCAAGGATATAACTTCTATTGCTTTGTTTTTTCTTAGAGAGAGATAGAAACATTGATATGAGAGAGAGAAACATCTATTGGTTGCCTCCTGTACGTATCCTGACTGGGAATCAAACCTGCAAACTTTTTGGTGTATGGGACCAGGCTCCAACCAACTGAGTCACCAGCCAGCACTATTTTTATTTATAGTATATTTATTTTATGTTACTCTAAGGAGAAAATTCATATTCTTAGCAAGCTAGCACTAAAAGAAACCTTAGAGGTCAAATTGTCCATTTCTTTCTGATACAAGGAAGGAATCTGAGACTCAGGTGACTTCCTGAGGTCTCTGGAAAAAAAGATTAATTTCAGGCATTAATATTTATAGTCATTTAATATTTCTAAGCCTAAATTAGCAATGCATTTGCACCAGAGCCCAACTACCAACCCACACCTAGTCCACCAGTCAGAAAGCCTTATTTTAGAACAGTTCTTCCTGAGCACATGGACACACACATTAGCTGTCCTATCTGACCACCACCTCACCACTGTTATGGGCATAGAAACCATCAAGTTGTTTCATCTAATGCCGTGGTCGGCAAACTCATTCGTCAACAGAGCCAAATATCAACAGTACCACGATTGAGATTTCTTTGGAGAGCCAAATTTTTTAAACTGAAACTTCTTCTAACGCCACTTCTTCAGAATAGACTCGCTCAGGCCGTGGTGTTTTGTGGAAGAGCCACCCACACTCAAGGGGCCCAAGAGCCGCATGTGGCTCGCGAGCCGTAGTTTGCCGACCACTGATCTAACGTATCCACCAAATGTTATCTGCTCAGAATACTAATATAACCACTGGATTGTGTTCATTGGGAAACATGGGCAAGTGCTGGCATGAGTAGGACAGAGCAGCTGGTGAGACTGAGTCTAAATGCACATAATTTAGACTTAGGAAAACCACAAAGACACAATATATGTTTACCTTATGTATAGTCAATAAGTACTGTGTTTTTAAGAACGTTAAGGCCTAGCCCGGGGCTTCAGTTGGTTTGGGCATCATTCTGATGCCTCAAGATTGTGGGTTCCCTCTCCAGTCAGGGCACATACAAGAATCAACCAATGAACGTGTGACAAACTAGAACAATAAGTTGGTCTCTCTCCGTCTCTCTCCCTCCCTTCTTTCCTCTCCCTCTAAAATAAGTGAGAAGAATTTTAAGGAAGTGCAATTGTTTGAGAATTTCGTACTTTGAGAGAATTGTTTTTCTGATTAGATCAGCATTTCAGGAAGAACGGCATGGACTTCGCTTACACCTTACGAGAAGTCTCTAATCTTTTGAAAAGTTAAGTCAGATTTAGGAAATGATCGTGTGTGTGTGTGTGTGTGTGTGTGTGTGTTTACCATTTGCTGCCTCACTAGGCAGCAATCATTCAGTATAGTTCTAGAAATCCTATTATTGAGATGACTTCCAGTATAGCAGCTGTAGCTGTTGTTACCATGGCTACTGAGTGTCACTGTATCCCCTCTGCTGGCCTCGGTGCCACGTTGCTGGTAGCTTTGGAACTTTACTTCCTTGCTTTCTCGTCTCCTCTCATTCCATAAAGGAGAGATCATTTATCCCAATATCCAAATCATTTATACTTACTAAGTCGGGAAGTAGATTGATTCCCAGAACAATTCCGTTGGACTCTCCTGTTAGACAGTGTGTTGATTAGGATAAGGTTCTGAGTCAGTAATAGAAACACGGCTCCCATGTGTTAAATAAGGTAGAGGTGTGTTTTCCATCCCTCAGAGGGAGGATGGAGCAAGCAGTCCGGGGCTGATACGGCATTTTCCTGGTATTAGTATCAGGGGCCAGGCTGCTCTCCCATTCTAAAACTCAGTTTTCAGATTAAAGGTTACTTCATGGTTCTGACGCTTGTTGAAGCCCTGGCCTGCGTGAACTAGGGGCAGGCCTAAAATAGCGAGAGGGCAGAAGGGCAAAAGGCGGTTCCTTTCAGCTGACTCTGTTCACTTTAAGCATCATTCTCAGAAATCTCAGAAATCTCACACAATACTTCTAATTGTAACATACTAGGGGCCCAGTGCACGAAATTCATGCACTGGGGTTGGGAGGTCCCTCAGCCCAACCTGCCCTCTCACACATACTGGGAGCCCTCAGGGGATGTCCTAATGATGGTTCACCCCCGACCTTGGTCAGGGCACCTCAGCCAGGGGAACCCAGCTATCTGTTGCCCTGTGATACAGCTGATCTCTGGTTGTTCCCGACCCCACCCCAGCCCCAGCCCAAGCCTGCCCCAAGGGTGGGGAGGGGGAAGCCTGTTTCCTCCCTCCGCCAAGCTGGCCTGTGCTGCCTGTTCCCTCCCTCTGAGAGGCCCCCGCTGGGGGCACCAACACTGCACTTGCAGCCCTGGCTGGGCCCAGTCTCTCAGTGGCCACAGCCATCTTGGTTGTTGTTTATTTGCTCCTGCTTGGCTTGTGGGCGTGGCTTATGGGGTAGTGGAGGTACGGTCAATTTGCATTTTACTCTTTTATTAGATAGGATGGCCAGAGTTCAGTCACATGGACAGGCCCAGCTGCAAGGATGCCTGGGAAATGTAGTTTTTTATCCTGCATAGCAATGTGCCCAGCTAGGAAGGAGAGAGTGAGGAGAAGCAGATAGATGTTGTGGAAGATAACTAAGTCTCTACCACAGGTAATTTAGGTGGAATATTCTGTCATATACATGACGCCTTAATTGCTCATAAGTGGTGGTTACTACTTTACAGAAATTGTATCTGTGGATATGTGATAGATGAGGTCATTTGAGCATCCTCAGAGATTATCCTATGTCATATGAGCATCTCCACAGTCAGGGTTTGCTCTTTATTAAAATACTTTCAGTTACAGGAATTCAAGTAAAACAAAGTTTCAAATAGAATCACAAAAATATATCCACTGCCAATTACTTAACAGAATCTTAGGGAATAAAATAGACCTGAGGAAAACTGGGAGAAATTCAAAGCACAATAAAAGCTATAAAAATAATTAATGGCTTCTTGTGAAAAGAACGCCGTAAGTATGACTCCATAGTATAACCCCCCAAATAAGCTTTTGTTAATTTTTAGGGAGGTTGAAGAAGTCTAGTACCAAGTTATATTCTATTTCTACTTCTTTGTCTAGATTTATTCATCATTGCTCTTTCAAGACAACTTTTCTTGATATTTAGCTACTGTGTGATTAAAAAAACAAATTTATTGAGATATAAATTACATTTTTACTCATTTAAAAATTTAATCATTTACAAATCCACCTACTGTAAGCTTGCAACTCAATGATTTGAATAAATGTATTGAGTTATGAACTATCACCACAATCCAGTCTTAGAACAGTTGTATCTTCTTTCTGTGTCTATAAATTTGTCCTTTTTACATATTTTCTATAAATGTGATCATGTAATATATATCCTGTGTCTAGTTTATTTTACTTAGAATAATGTTTTCCAGGTTCATCCATGTTGTAGCATGTATCAAGAATGAATTATTTTAATTGCCAAACAGTATTCTGGATTATAGGTATACCATATTTTGTTTATTCATTTATCAGCTGATGGACATTTAGAATGTTTTCAGTTTTTTGTTGCTAAGGATAATAGTCCTTCGAACATTTGTGTACATGTCGTTGTGTGAACCTGTGTTTTCATTTCTCTGATAGATTTATAGGAGTGGGATTGCTGGATTATATTGTAAGCTTATGTTTAACTTTCTAAGAAATTGCACTGTATTTCAAAATGGTTGTGCCATTTTACATTACCCCCAGCAGTGCATGAAGGTTTCAGTTTCTCCATTTCCTCTCCAATATTTGTCAATATGTATCTTTTTTTATTATAATCATTCTAATGGATGCCTAGTGGTATTTCATTGTGGTTTTAATTTGCATTTCCCCTAATGATTTTTTAAAAATATGTTTTTTTTGATTTTTAGATAGAGAGGAAGCGAGAGGGAGAGATAGAAACATCAGTGAGACACATCAATCAGCTGCCTCCGGCACGCCCCCTGCTGGCGATTGAGCCTGCAACCCAGGCACGTGCCCTGACCTGGATTCAAATCCTGGGCCTCGTGGGTCCATGGGATGATGCTGCATCAGCTGGGTGATTCTGAGCATCGTTTTGTGCGTATTAGATATAGGGATAGCTTCTCTGGAGAAGTGTTTATTCAAATCTTTGGCGCATTTAAAAAATCTGGTCAATTGCCAAGCTCTACCCATCAGCCATTGTAAATTCTCTCTCTACATTCTGATGCAAGGCCTTTCTCAGACATATTGTCTGTACGTATTGTATTCCAGGCTGTGACTTACGTTTCTGTTTTCCTAACGGTGTCTCTTCATGTAGCTTACCTTGTCAATTGTTTGTAGCTTGTGCTTTTGGTGTTGAGTTGTGAGATTTCGAGCAAGCTGTCTCACCTCTGCAAAGCCACGGCTCCTTTGTCTGTAAGATTAGAACACCGCGCTGAAACCGGTGTGGCTCAGCAGATAGAGCGTCGGCCTGCGGACTGAAAGGTCCCAGGTTCCATTCCAGTCAAGGGCATGTACCTTGGTTGAGGGCACATCCCCAGTGGGGGCAGCTGCAGGAGGCAGCTGATTGTTGTTTCTCTCTCATCGATGTTTCTAACTTTCTATCCCTCTCTCTTCTTCTCCGTAAAAAAAAAATCAATAAAATATTTTAAAAAGATTAGAATACTAATTCATACCTCAAAAGTACCTGTGACTTACATCTGGTTTCCCTGTGTCTCTTTGGAAAAGAGGAGGCTGCAAGTTCAAAGAAATGGTGCTTTTGGTACTTATGGTTGACTTGCTGGGGAAGGGGGACTTGGAATGTCTAAAAGCGACTGAATATATCTGCCAATCATTTTTGCTCTCATCTTCGGATCCAAGAGGTCAGCTTCACAGGAAGGGAATAAACAGTGTAAGGGGAACCAAATTGCAGAGGAGGTTACGGAATGGATGCAGTTGCCTGGGAAGGGCAAAGGATAGGAGGGGTGGAGTGTGAAGAAGCTTAAGGAAACTTTTGATAGATATAGTAATAATCTTGATAATGATGATGGTTTCACGGGTATATACATATGTCAAAACTCATCAAATTATATACTTTAAGTGTGTGCTGTTTATTGTATATCAGATACCTCAATAAAACCACTTTGTAGAAAGACATTTTTACACTTATTAGGATGGTTATAATTTTTTAAAAATGCAGAAAATAACAAGTGTTGGTGAGAATGTGGACAAATTGGAACTCTCATGCATTGCTGCTAGGAATGCAAAATCATAGAGCCACTGTGGAAAACAGTTTGGTGGTTCTTCAAAAAATTAAAGATGGAATTTACATATGGTCCAGTAATTCCATTCCTAGGTGTATACTCAAAAGAATTGGAAGTGGGCACCCAAACAGATATTTATATATCAGTGTTCATAACAACATTGTTCAAAATAGTATCCATCTACAAACGAGCGGATAAGCAAAATGTGGTGTATGCATACAAAAGAATATCACCCTTTAGAAAGGAGTGAAACCCGGTCGGCGTGCCTCAGCGGCTGAGTGTCGACCTAGGAACCAGGAGGTTACAGTCCAATTCCCAGTCAGGGCACAGGCCCAGGTTGCAGACTCGATCCCCAGTGTTGAGGCGTGCAGGACGCAGCCCATCAATGATTCTCTGTCATCATTGATGTTTCTGTCTCTCTCGGAGTGAGATTCTGATACATGCTGCAACATGGATGAACTATGAAGGCATGCTCAGTGAGGTAAGCTAGAAACAAAAGGACAAGCACTCATATGTGGTACCTAAGATAGGCAAGTTACACAGGAAGAGAGATTACCAGGTTCTGGGAGGAGAGGAGAATGGGAAATTATTGTTTAACTAGAGGCGGGATGCACGAAGATTCATGCAAGAATGGGCCTTCCTCCCACTGGCTGCTGGCACTGCCTTCATTCCAGCCCTGAGCTGCCTTTCTGCCTTCCCACACTGCCCAGAGACCCCAGAGAGGCTGGTGCCGTGTGGAATGCCTATGTATGCAAATTAATCCGCCATCTTTGTTGGGTTAATTTGCATACACTCTCCTGATTGGCTGGTGGGCATCATGAAGGTTTTGTAAATGGATAGTGGTGGTGGTTGTATAACATTGGGAATGTACTTAATGCTAGTGAATTGTACACTTAAAAATGTTGAATTTTACGTTTTATTTTACCAATGATAAAAAATTCCAAAATCGAATAGACCAAGTGATATATAAGTTTAAGTGATGATAGCAGTTAAAAACATGTAATGAGAAGTTGACAAATCAGCCCCAGGGATGAGGCAGGAGTAGGCCAGTTCTTCCTTTCTGGTTCCTTTATCCCACCACTCATGCCTACAATTATTATAAATGTATTGTATTTCTTCACTCCCTAGTCTTCAGGCACTTAATTGAATTGAATGCATTTGTCCTGGGGAAGAGAGGACTTGGGGGAGGCACGACACTGGGGTTGAAATGCTTACAGGGCTGTCAGGTAGCAGAAAGAGGAGCTTATTCTGTGAGCTCCATGGACGGAAGCAGGGTTTCATGGGAAGCAGATCTTCCCTGCCTCCGACAAAGCAATGACGTTTAAATAAATAGAACCGTCTGTAAGTGGAGTAGCTCCATGGAATGCTGGAAATGGGTCAACTGCTGCATAAGATGGGCGGTTGGACCATGTGGTCTTTGCAGCATCGCAGCAGGAAAAAGCAGGGAATTTCAGTAAGGATTGTGACAAATATTGAATGAAGGGACCAGTTTGAGAGGTGTGAGCAAGATTGAGGGCGTTTACCGGGATTGGTGCGGCACCTGTGAACCAGCCCAGGGGGGCGGCCTCACCATCAGGCCTGACACCGTGAAGGAGGCAGTGCTGGTCAAGGAGCCCAGTGGAGTTGCAGACGGGGAGTCACCCGTGGGAAAGGGGGACCACCCAGTGGAAGCTGGCTGCCATTGGCAGGATCATGGCTCCAAAGCACAGAAACAGCAGCGGTAAAACTTCCAGCCTTCTGTCTCCTGCATCTCCCATTGACAACCCCAGTGGAAGCCAGAGGCACAGGAGCTGTGGTGATGCAGCTTTTAGGGAGAGACCACCTTCCTGGGGCACTGAGTGGAGTAGAGAATTTGTCCAAGGTTTCTTCCACCTCCAAGGTCTACAAGCTTTGAGCTTATGATGCACTTCATTTTCATAGCAGACACCCTAATTCCCACCCCATCCAAACTCAGGAAGAGCAAAGACCCCAAAGATTGCAGCGGATACTCTATGGATGACCAGTAGGTACATTGTGTTAAGGTGAAAAGGTGCTTGGGTTATCTGGCGATTTCCATGGGGTCAGGACATGTCCTTGGAAGCTAAGGTGGGAAAGAAGCCAACACAGAGTTAGCACGTCCTGTATGCCAGGCAGGTTCTAAATGCTGGAGGGCTCACGCTGAGTAAGGCAGAGCGCCCTCTCTTCTTACACAGAAGTAGGGGGCAGATGGTCAGCATCTATTCATTATGGGAAAATTAAATACATAGCTCCTAGTACCTCAAATCCAGCACTGTCCATATTGTGAATGAAAACCTAAGTAAATTAAAGTGCTTTTACCTTCATATTCAAAGCAGGCAGATATCATATTGTGGTGTGCCACAAACAAAATGGAACTTTAACATATAAAAGTTACTTACAGGTTCAGAAGTTGAAAACTTATCTCAGGAATTCATAAGTTTAAGAGGGTTTAATTTATATTGTTATTTTAGACTGACTGTCCCTTTACTCTGAGGTAAGCTCAAGAAAATTCATGAGGAGAGAAACTTTTCTCGGAGTTTTTATTCTTTAGGCACTCTGGTATTTAGTATCAAAAATACAACTTTCAAAATACTAGAGAATAAATTAATGATGTTCAGCAATATAGAAAAGTCCTCTATATCTTTTCTCCTTTGGAATTTACTAGTTTATTTACTACTTGGATGCCAATCTATTATATTTTAGGGACCAAGAACAACTGAATATGCAAAATAAAATATTGCTGTTGTATTTGAAGACATTCCCTTTGGTTTTTCTTTTCTTTTTTACCTTTTTTTTCCCCACCCTTTTTGGGTAATGCTTACCTCTGTGCAATTAAAGAGGTTTCTAATCTTCCTTGGGATCAGCTATACCTTAAGAAATGCGGTGTCTGCCCTAACTGGTTTGGCTCAGTGGATAGAGCGTCGGCCTTCGGACTGGAGGGTCCCAGGTTCGATTCCGGTCAAGGGCATGTACCTTGGTTGTGGGCACATCCCAGTAGGAGGTGTATAGGAGCAGCTGATCCATGTTTCTCTCTCATTGATGTTTCTACCTCTCTATCCCTCTCCCTTCCTCTCTGTAAAAAAATCAATATATATATATAAAATGCGGCATCACCCAGGAAATCATTTGCTTTGCGTCCTTACCAGGGTAGTAGAAAGGTCCTCCCCAGTGTCTTTGGCTGTCATCTTTGCACAGTAAGCGGGTCTTCCCCCTTAAGGACACTCACTGACACGAGGTGGCTGGCTCTGTACGTGGGGCTTCTTGTCTGAGTCCGAAGCCCCTCCCCACTGAGTTCTGTGTTCCCTTCCTCCAGAGGTCCAGTCTGTCGCGACCCACAGGTTGAGAACCACTGCTGTTGAGCCTAAGACCATCGGAAAACACAGATATTTACATTACCATTCATAACAGTAGCAGAATTACAGTTACGAAGTAGCAATGAGAATAATATTATGGTTGGGGGTCACCACAACATGAGGAACTGTATTAAAGGGTTGCGGTATTAGAAAGGTTGAGAACCACTGCTCTGGTGGTTATTGAAAATTCTTTGCTCCTGTGTGCCGCGGTCCCACTGTGTGCTCACACCTGCTGCTGGCGCAGGCCACAATCACTCTGCGCCCTCAGCGGGTGTGAGCGAGCCATCGGCTTGTGAGAACAGTGGTGGCAGGAGTGGGGCTGCTGGCAGCCAGGGGGCAAGGGCCACGGTGGGAGGGGCCAGGCGGGGGCACAGAGGATGGGCCGAGACCCGCCCCTGTGCCCACCGCAGCCTCACAGCCCACAGTTCCTCTCAAGGTGCACGAATTTGTGCACTGGGCCCCTAGTTAAATAATAAACAGGATACAGAGAGTGGCTGATAAAATCTCCTCATTTCTTCTGGTAGTCACACCCGAATCCGTATCAAGTATGTGCAGGATCAAGTGTCCATTAGACCTTTTTTATTTTTTGTACTTCTGTGGGTTTTCATAGAACTCCGGAAGTGCTGTGACCTTTTAAAAATTAAATTAACGAAAAAGAGAAAGAAAACGAGCCTGCATTTTCTGGAGTTTCCCCAGAGGCTTTTTCTCTGTTTAGAGAAGCAGGGATTTTTCCCGTGTTGACATAAGCATTCATTTGCTAATTTGGTGGACATTAAACTGCCAGTAGCCTTCCCCCAATCTTGAATGAAGTGAAATCCTTGGGTCCTCTGGCCACGCTGGCCCCACAGCTCTCCCTGCACCAGCCAGTCCCCCTCCAGCTCCTCAGATAAAAGTCAGTGCTGATCGCCTGACGGGAAGAATGAGTTAAATGGACCAACATTCTGGGCCCGGATCTGAACCCCCTGGTCCTTTCAGAGGCGCCGAGCACCTGCGGCAGCAAGGCCATTTGCACATACATACATACATAAATTAACAATGAATACATAATTTAATCCCTCCGCACAATGCCACCTTGCAGACCTGATCCCTGGCAGCTCCCTGCGAATTTGTCCATTTCTAATTCTTTTTGATAAAGTCTTCAGATACGTTTTCCTATTGTTTTCACTTGATTAGTTCTGTGTGACCTAAGGTCGCCCTTAAAATCCACATCTCTCAGGAAGACTCCGAAAGGCCTTCTCTTTAGGACCAAAAGGGTGGAAAGTGCCTGCCTTTCTCCACACAATGGCCCGGAAAGTTGTTTTTTTTTTCCCACCAGCCTCCTGAAGCAGCCTTTAGGTTAGCCAAGCGCAGAAATAACTCATTAAGGGGCACCAGGCTTTCTCAGCCGCTCCAGCCAGTGCACTTGGCTGTGGCCCTGTCAGCTCTCCCCGGTTCTGGAGGAATGGGCCTTGAACCTCCCCTTGAACCTGCCAGGCAGCCCTGGCCCGGACAGCACCAGTGCCCAGGGCCCAGGCTGTGTGTGCCATGTCCGTGACCTTTGGGAAAAGATGCTGGCCTTCTTTTGGGGGGGGGGGGGGGGGGGGGGGGGGAGTAAGAAGGTGAGAGGGAGGGAAGAGAAGGTAAGAGGGGGACTCTTTCCTTTCTTTTCTTTTTAAGCTGGCAGGAAGTTGCTGCCAGATCCTCATTTTCAGGCCACACATTCAGTGTAGGGGAGGCCCAGAAGCACGAGTCCTTTCGAATTCTGTCTCTGTGAACCCCAGCTCCAGCCCGAGGCCTCCTCAGCCTGTGTCACCACTGCCCACTCACTGGTCATGCTCTCCTCCCCCAAACAGCTCCTGGAATGGGAAGGGAAAATGAGACCCTGTCTTGGTGGATTATAATGACCTTAATGAATGGGAACCAAATTCCTCGCTTCTGTTTTCACTGAAAAGTTTACAGGTTGTTTCCATGATTCCTGACTGTTAAGTCTTTAAGATTTTCAAGGATATTTTCTTTGTCATGTTTCTCTCCTTCCTTCTTCTGGACCTCAGCTGAAAACTGGCAGTATGAGCCAGAGTCTTACAGGGTCAGTGTCTTTTGGGCCCTCGAGGGAGCTGTCCCCGAAAGCTGTGGCACCACGTGAAAGTGTGAGAAGTAGGCTCCACAACCCACACGGAAAGCGACTACACCAGTGGTCGTCAAACTGCGGCTCTCAAGCCACATGCAGCTCTTTGGCCCTTTGAGTGTGGCTCTTCCACAAAATACCATGACCTGGGCGAGTCTATTTTGAAGACGTGGCATTAGAAGAAGTTTAAGTTTAAAAAATGTGGCTCTCCAAAGAAATGTCAATCCTTGTCCTGTTGATATTTGGCTCTGCTGACTAATGAGTTTGCTGACCACTGTCCTACACAATTATGTTTTAGAATGTCAGCACATACTCCCTTTTATCTGATGCTATTGTGAGAGCGGATTTTCCTATACGTGGCTGCCTTTCGGCAGTTGTCCAGAAGGACGAATCACCTAGGCTGAACGGGCAAAGCCCTCCCCGAGCCTGGCTCCATCGCCGGAGCGGTGAAAAGGCAGACGGTCCTGGCTCCAGGTGAAGTCCAGAGGCCTTGTGGGCCAGAGCCTCAGCTCAGGCCCCGGAGAGCAGGCTGGCGGGAGCCGTGCCCGGGAGGGTGCGCTTTCTGACCTCAGTGCTGTCGGCGTGCCCACAGCGCTCCAGCTCCAGCAAACCTCCAGGCACCGAAAGGCATGGATTTATACCCGTTTGTGTCACGTCTGAGCCACTGAAACAGAACTCCCATCCTCCGAAGGATCCATCGCTTAGGGGTGTGACGGTGAAGAGAAGACGCAGCTTCGTGCTCAGTGCTCCTGGCTCTCTGAAGACCCTGGGACAGTGGAAACTGTTAATGACAAAGGAGAGAGGGGTTTAAATGACTGTGCCTTCCTTGTGGGAGAGGTGTCAGTCTTTTTCAGGAGAGCTTTCTATTGGGGGCCTCGTGGAGAGCAGCTGATGAAAAGCCAGAAGCGTCTATACTCCCAGCAAGAAGAAAGCCGCAAGAGAGACCCCGGAAATGGGAAAACTGCCACACACATGGCACATGCGAGGTCATAACACCAGTCTAGCCTTTCCTTACTTTGGAAGTTAGAAAGCATTTCAAACTTCCAGAAAAACACGATAGGGAGTAGTATAGCAAACACCTGTTTACCTACTACCCAGATGCAATAGATACTAATTCACATTTTGCTGTTTTTACTCGAGCGCTTTCCTTGAAAAAGTTTACAGATGCAGGGGCAGCCTCGTTAGCCCCGCTCCCCGACCACAGTCCCTCTGAGCTGCCCCGGGATACCCACAATGCACCTGATAGAATGAAAGCATCTTCTCAGTGTGTGAACATATTGTATACACACTGAGCAGAGAGTGGAGACGATAGGTGAAAAGGTTAGCAGTTGATTCTTATAAAATTAGGGGTTTTTTCTTCTTTGTACTTTGCATATTTGCATGTTCTTGAAGACGCCATATTTAAAGGATGACAGGTAATGATAAAGGATGAAGAGCAGTACGTGTGCAGCTTGTTAATGCTAAAGACTGACGCCTGTTGCCCAGGAAGGTTCGAAGGACAGCACAGCGAGTTGTACCAACGTCGCTTGTGATTTCTCCCAAATAGGAAATGCTTTTCTGTTCGTGTCCTCATTTCACTCCTGTGCTCACAGGAGTCACTTCTTGTCCTAACCCCAAACTCCTGCTTCCCTCCCTCTTTACAGTGAGCAAGGCCTCTATGTCATATATTCTTTCATTATCCTGCGGATTATAACCCATTTTTCAAAATACAACTGAAGCTGTTCTCCAAAGAGAATTTCACAGACTGTTTTAAAAAACATGTTTAGAAAATGTAAGCACAATCTTCTTGAAGCCAGCTGTCTAGAAACTTCGATACATGAGAAAGATGGTAAGGGTTCAAAGCAGTGATGGGGTGTTGGGAATCCAGGGATACTGGGTTTAGGGTAAGGATAGTCTGAGACTTGGGTTTGTAGGTTTGAGATAAGGGTTAGTTTCTATCAGTTTTTTTTTTATTATACAATTGATTTTAGCCATTTTTTTTTTACTTTCCATTGGAAGACATTCTATTTTTTTATTATATATTTTTTTCTTTCTTTTTTTCTCCTTGTGTGGGTTCCTCCCTGGTCCTGTTCAGTTTACACTTAATGCAGTTTTTTGGAGGGAGCCAGCGGCTGGTAACAGCTGCCTTAAAAACCTCATGAGCGCCCCCTGCCGTTTCACAGTTGACAATGCGGGCCCTATATTCAATTACAATTCCCAGAAGCATACAAGTACATAAAAGAATTAGAGACTCCCTTGTAGATTTGCTTGATCTAAGAGGTAGATTAATGCTTGTTAAAAATCTCAGGAATATTTACAAAATAAGAAAGGAAAGGAAGGCTATTTTTAGCATTTTACCTGGGCTAACACCCAGATTAGTGCCAGGGGGCTGTATCCCTCATTTGATATAAGAAGCAGGTCTGTGCCACTTTTGAGAAACTACCAATGAAGAATGAAAAAATATATCATGAAGTGAATCAGAGATGAAATGGATTACCTAGAACCTGGAGCATGGGTTTCTAGTCATTTCATTTTGATCTGTAAATTTTCTTGAATATGTTTTTATTGATTTTAGAGAGAGAAGAAGATAGAAGAAGAGAGAAGGAGCTAAAGAGAGAGAGAGGGTGAAACATCAATGCGAGAGAGAAACATTGATTGGCTGCTTCCTTCATGTGCCCGACCGGGGATCAAGCCTGCAACCCAGGCCTGTGCCCTGACCAGGAATTGAACTAGGCACCTCTCTGTGTATGGGGCAAAGCTCAACCAACTGAGCCACATCTGCCAGGGCATCATCTGTAAAGTTTTGATCTGAAAACAAAATGCTTTCAAAATAAGCCATTGACATAGTTTCTGTTGTATTTAATATTAATACTTATTGAAACTTTATGTGGGGTTTGCTTTAAATCATGTGCCATAATTGAGTGAATTTTCATGCTAAAGACAATTATATATTACAAGATCACTTTTATTAATCAGTATTTTTCCAAGCTGTACTAGTGAATAGGGTACCATTCTATATCACAAGTTAAAAATGTCAGAACATACACATTCATCAGATTACAAATATATAATGGAACACGTAGTCACTAGCCCCAGTGAAAGCAATGGGGATAGGAATGTGAGCAAAACAGAGGTTTCCATCCAGCCAGTATGTCTCAGCAGTTGAGCATTGACACATGCACCGAAAGGTCGCCATTCGATTGCCGGTCAGGGCACATGCCCGGGTTGTGGGCTCAATCCCCAGTGGGGGAATGCAGGATGCAGCTGATGGATGTTTCTTTCTCACTGATGTTTCTATCTCTCCCTCCCTCTCTTTCTTCTCTCTTTAAAATCAATTTCTTAAAAAAAAAACCCAGAGGTTTCTGCCTTTGTGTAAATTATAGTCTATTAGGATAAAACATTCAGATGAGTATATAATTAAGAATTTTAAATTATTTGTTGGATATGGCATCAAAAACACATACAACAATAAAAAAATAGGTAAATTTAGCTTCATCAAAATTTAAAACTTTTTGTGCCTGAAAGGACACGGCAACAGAGTGAAAAGATAAAGGACTAATATCCAGAATATACAAAGATCTCCTATAACTCAACAACAACAAAAGACATGCAACCCAATCTAGAAATAGGCAAAGAACTTGAATGTAAAAATAAGCACAGGAAAAGATACTCAGCATCACTGATATTTAGAGAAATGCAAATCAAATCCACAGTGAGGCACTACCTCACACCCACTAGGATGGCAAGTACCAAACAACCGAAACAGACTAACAAGCGTTGGTGAGAGTGTGGAGAAACTGCAAGCCTGTGCACTGCTGGCGGGAATGGAAAATGATGTAGGTGCCCTGGAAAACAGGATGTGCTTCCTCACAAAATTAAACATAGAATGACCGTATGACCTAGCAGTTCAGCTTTCGGGTATATACCCAAAAGAACTGAAAGCAGGGACTTGAACCCAAGTTCATGGCAGCATTTTTTTTTTTTTACACAAGCCAAAGGTGGAAGCAACCCAAGTACCCATCAGCAGATGAGTGGGTACACATGTAGCGGAATACTACACAGCCTTAAAAAGAAGGCAAATTCTGGTGCATGCTACATGCGAATAAGCCAGACAAAAAAGGACAGATGCTGACTTATCCCGCTTTTATGAGATGGCTGGAATAGCCCATTCATAGAGACAGAAAGTAGAATCGTGTTGCTGGTGACCCGGGCCTGGGACTGAGCCCACAACCGAGGTACATGCCCTGGACCGAAATCAAACCCGGGACGTTTCAGTCTGAGGGCCGATGCTCTACCCACGGAGCCAGACCAGCTAGGGCAAGAATGGGGGATTGTTTAATGAGTACAGGATTTTGGTAAGTTCTGGAGATAGTTGCACAGCAATGTAAGTTACTGAATGACACAGAACTGTACAAATTTACGATGGTTACAATGGTAAACTTTATTTTCTGTATATCTTACCGCAATCTAAAATAATTACGGTAAATCATTTTAAGGGCGAAAACCACCAGCAGCATACTAGGGTTCTTTTAGCTCCACCCCCGCCCCAGCACTTGCTGTTTGTTCATTTACTGATGGCAGCCATTCTCTCAGGGGTGAGGTGGTACCTCGCTGTCATTTTAATTTGAAAAACAGCAGATTTTTGTCACCAGGTATTTAGTGAGCGAGGGAGGGACCGTGTGATGAAGTAGGCGGCCCGGGAAGGTATTGCTGACGTCTGAGGACTGGAGTGAGGAGTGCAGGGGGGCAGAGTGTGGGAAGGCCCCTAGAGGGGGACATGAGCACTGAGGGGAGACCAGGTGGCTGGCACAGAGACCCGGGAGGAGGAAGAAGGCGATGAGGCTGGAGGGGTTGGCAAGAGCCTGGAGCAGAGTCTCGCTGACTGTGGTAAGTGGTTTGGATTTATCGCAGTAATGAGAGGTTATGGAAGAAATTAGTGGAGGAGGGAAATACGATCTAAATTCCATGTGACAGGCCATGCAGACTGTTGTGGAAATAGATTTTTGAGGAGCCAGAAGTGTAGCCTGAGATGCCAGTGGGGAAATACTGCGGGTGAGAACAGTGGTTTGGACTAGGCACGAGTCTGGGACATGAGAAAAGGGGGTCGAAGCATTTGGTGATGGATTGTATGTGAAGGTAAGAAGGGACAGTACCAAGGACGACTCCCTAGTTAGATGCTGTGCCGCTGCCATGCGAGGCATAAGTGGCCATGTGACTCAGTCTGAGCTGGAAAATGGGATCCAGTACTTCGCCTCAAGACAAATGAAGTGCTAAGGTACTTTGAATTCTTGAAAGACTAGTGCTCCATAAATGTTGATTATTAGCATGGCCATTCTAAGCTACCCCTTACCAGGATCTAACTTGATTTCTGATCTACTGGATCACAGAACGCGATGAGGGCAGTGGTGGGTAACGATCTTACTGTTTTAAATGAGTTTGGGCCAGAAGTGTATACAGAAGATAAAAGCTGACAGAAAGCTACACTTCAGAATTTTAAATGAGGTCGCCCTGGAACAGCTAAACTTTAAAGTTAGTTTTCGTTTTTTTTTCCCTTCGATATGATTGAGAACGGTATTTGGGCTACAGATGGGGAAGAGGCTGAGGTCTGCAGAGGGAGGAATGTCCCTCCGCTCCATGTCCCTTTGTAAGTGTCAGTGAGTAAACGGGACTGGAGCCTCCCAGTGCAGCGGGCCAGGCAGCTGCTGCCTCCACAGAGGTGCTCCCCACTTTTCTCCAGGTCAGAGGAGCTGATGGGCTCAGGGAGCTCTTAGAGCCCAAGGCAGGGCGTGTGTACGCACAGGAGCATCTCCAGGACTGACCGCCAAGAGCAGGATGCAGCCGACAGCAGAGCCGACAGGCAGAGCCCAGAACAACTCTGAAGGGGCGGACGGTGAAACGTGAGACATCAACGGTTCATTCTGACTTTTAAATAAATGCTTGGTTTTGTCAAAGGAATCAAACCTGAGTCTGATCTAGCCTCTGGGTCAGCTGCAGGATACAGAAGCCAGAAGAACATGTTGAGTTGCACATGCATTTACAAATCACCAGTAAAACCCAACCTCCGAAAACCTCCTCAGGTCAAGTAGCCTGGATTTCCCAACAAGCTGTCAGAAAATGAAAGGGCTGGAGGGGAGAATCTATAGATTAAAAGAGATTTAAAAGACATGCCAAGCATTTTTAAATAAGCAAGACACAAGCTAAATGATATTGCCCAGGGTTGCACATTTGGGTGACAAAATTTTTTTTCAAAAATCCCAGGCAGTGATTACTGTAAGTCTGGACAGTGATTACTTAGTTGGGGAGAAAGGGATGGGAACTGAGCTGAGGCTACAGGAGATGGCAAAGCTCTACCTCGTGATCTGTGGGGTAGTTACAAGGGTGTTCGCCTTAAAATCAATCATTAAACCAGTATTTGTTTTATGTGGTTTCCTGAATCTTTGTTTAATTTCATAATAAAACTAGAGGCCTGGTGCTTGAAATTCATGCAAAGGTAGGCCTTCCCAGCCCCGGCTGCCTTGGCCCTCCCCCCTCCCCCCACCGTTTGTTCCGGAAGGTCATTCCAGAAGGTTGTTCTACCTTCTGGTCTAATTAGCCTATTAGCTCTTTCTTATATAGGAAGATTTGTGAAAAGCGTTGTTTTTATTGGGTATTTTATTATCTTTAGTCTCTTCTCTAACATTCATAATTCTGTCACAATTTAGTAATGCATTGGGCCATGTTTGCATTCATCAGACCGTTATTCGCACAATACATACTACACACTATGGAAACCGTTATTCATTCTACCTCAAGCATCGCCTTAAAGACCCATTTCAGTGGCCGTCTGCAGACACACAACTTGCGACTGTATCTGCGGGTCGCTTCCACATTGTAGGTAGTACTTGTCATCTGTTAAGTTTGGAGATCAATGTTTGCTTAATAAAGATGCTATTGTTTTAATGAAATAATGTTTTTTTTTGTTTTTTTAATCTTTATTGTTTAGTTTATTAATTACATTGTTCTCTTCCCCCCCCCCTATAGTTTCCCTCCACCTGGTACCCATCCCACCCTCCGCCCTCACCCCCCTCCACTGTCCTCTCCCATAGTTGCATGATTTTTGTCCAGTCTCTTGCTGCACTTCCCACACCCTCTTTCTCCCCAAGAGTTGTCAGTCCATTCCCTCTCTATGTCCGTGATTCTGTTACATTCACCAGTTTATCCTGTTCATCAGCTTATTAATTCACTTGATTTTTAGATTCATTTGTTGATAGATGTGTATTTGTTGTTCATAATTTACACTTTTATCTTTTTCTTCTTCCTCTTCTTAAAGAATATCTTTCAGCATTTCATATAATATTGATTTGGTGGTGATGACTCCTTTAGCTTTTTCTTATCTGCAAAGCACTTTATCTGACCTTCAATTCTGCATGATAGCTTTGCTGGATAGAGTAATCTTGGTTGTAGATTCTTGCTATTCATCACTCTGAATATTTCTTGCCACTCCCGTCTGGCTTGCATCGTTTCTGTTGAGAAATCCGCTGACAATCGTATGGGTGCTCTCTTATAGGTAACCATCTGTTTTTCTCTTGCTGCTTTTAATATTCTCTCTTTGTCTTTTGCTCTTGGCATTTTAATGATGATGTGCCTTGGTGTGGTCCTCTTAGGATTCCTATATATTGGGGTTCGGTGCGCTTCTTGGACTCCTAAGTCTATTTCTCTCACCAGGTGTGGAAAGTTTTCGGTTACTATTTCTTCAAATAGGTTTTCATTGTTTTGGTCTCTGTCTTTTTCTGGCACCCCTATAATTCGGATGTTGGTATTCTTGAGGTTGTCCCAGAGGCCCCTTATGCTATCTTCAATTTTTGGGATTCTTTTGGTTTCTTGCTTTTTCAGCTGAGTGGATTTTACCTCTTTGTATTTCAAATCTTTAACTTGGTTCTTGGGGTGCTTTAGAGCTCTTTTAGGTCTTTGTATAATATTTTTTATTTCAGTCAGTGTACGCTTAATTTCTGGTTGGTCCTTTTTCATATCCTTGAGAGTCTCCTTCATATCCTTGAAGGTCTCATTCATTTCCTTGTAGGACTCATTCATTTCCACGTTGGTCTTGATCATTTCCACGTTGGTCTTGATCATTTCCTTGCAGGTCTCATTCATATCCTTGAGGGTCTCGTTCATTTCCTTTTCGGTCTCAACCTTTTGTAGGAGCCTCTTGAGAAGCCCTATAACCGTGGTTTTGAATTCCATGTCCAGTCGTTTTTTTTTCTCCATTTATTTCACATCTAATTTCTTTCCATGTCTCTGCATGGTGGCTGCTTCCCTGAGTTGGTCAATTAGCTTTGTGTGGTAGACTTCCTACAAGGGACAGTGGATCAGCCTCTCCAGTTACCTGAGGTGGATATGGATTGCACAGTCTTGCTGAAGTTAAGCTCAGGTTAATCGTTGTTAGCACTTGGAGACATTGACCTCCAGGCCAATTGTCTGTGAAGTTCAGCTGTGCTCAGGTTGGATGGGCGGAGTCTCCGGGCCAAGCAGACAGTGTTAGCTCCACTCTATGCGGCACCAGGGACTCTGTGCCAGGGGCAATGGCTGCCAGCACCTCTGAGAGAGAGCCGCTGCCAAGCTCCACCAGCTGCCAGGGAATTCAGATTCTCCCCAAATGAGTCTGCACACCCAAGGTCTCACCCAAGGTCTCACCCAAGGTCGTAAAACAAAGCAGTCTGATGATTTCCCGAATGAGAGAGCAAGTCGCGACCACTCTCTACGCGGTCAGGTAGCTGCATTGTTCCCAAGTTCATGCGCAAGCTTGCCCTCTCCACAAGCCAGCAGACCCCTGCAGCACCCAGCTTCGGCGTGCCCGCCCACTGTCCAGTTTTTACCCCATATGATAGTGGGTCCCCTGGACTTCGCCCAAAGCTGGCGAATCAGTCTAGTGGGACGTCTTTGTCTCCCTGTTCAAGAAAACTGGCCGGTTTTCAGCTGCCCGTCCTCTCCGCTGGCACGTGCTCCAAACCTCTCTCTGCGCGAATCTTTCAACGCTGTCCGCCGCCGCTCCTCCGAGTCACAGTGTCTTATCTTCACTTTTATTTGTGGAATTTTCACTCGGCCAGCTTTCTGGTGGTTCTGGAAGGTGTTTGTTCTTTTGTTAAATTGTAGTTTTAAAATTGCTGTGTATGACAGCAAGATAGGTGTTTACCTATGCCGCCATCTTGGTTCTCCTCCTGAAATAATGTTTTAATGAGAACAGAAAGATACTCCACTTTGTGTTGTCTTACTCAGTTTAACAAAATAAGATCCTAATCTCTGAGCTTAAGCTACTTTGAGGAAGTACTACCATCTGTCTTTTGTAAACATTTCTCACACTCTGCTAACCTCTGCTAGGTTCTGGTGCTAAAAAGATTAATATAATCTAGTGACCTTTTTAAAAGCTCAGAAATAGCCAAAACTGGTTTGGCTCAGTGGATAGAGCATCGGCCTTTGGACTGAAAGGTCCCAGGTTCGATTCCGGCCAAGGGCGTGTGCCTTGGCTACGGGTACAATCCCAGTGGAGGGTGTGCAGGAGGCAGCTGATTGATGTTTCTCTCTCATCGATGTTTCTGACTTTCTGTCCCTCTCCCTTCCTCTCTGTAAAAAATCAATAAAACATATTTAAAAAAAATAAAAGCTCACAAGTAAGCCAGCAATCAATAACAATGAAGAATTACAAAACTCTGCTATTGGGCTTCAAGTCCTTTTTAAAAGTAATTGTTTGAGAGAGGAAGGGAAAGGGTGAGGGAGAGAGAATTAGAAACATCAATGATGAGAGAAAAGCTTTGATTGGCTGCCTCCTGTATGCCCCACATTGGTAATCCAACCTGCATCCTAGGCCTGTGCCCTGACCAGGGATCAAACTGGGACCTCTTGGTTCATAGGTCAAAGCTCAACCTCTGAGCAACACCACCACTCAGGCTGGGCTTCAACTCTTATAGGGCAATCCTATGTAAATGTCACAAACACAGGTCTGTCTCTCTCCAGTCCTCCTCCTCTCCCCGCGGAAACCAGAATGGTCTTCTCATTAAGTCTTCAAACAATTCCTTGGCCCTACACTGAGACATGGGCAGCCCCGCTGAAGAGACTCACTTTCCAGGCTTCTGATTCTTCTCTTAGGTGGGGCAGTTATGGGGTGATCTCGGAAGAATTCAGGAACTTGCTCCCTCTCTTGCCACATAGACCAGAGGGCAGACATGAAGGTGGCTTTGACTGGCCTGTTCATCAGCCTGAATAAACGAGGCTGAGGTGCTGGGAAGCAGGTGGCAGGGGAGTCTGCTCTAGAGACCAAGGAGAATAAGATGTGTGTAGATACAGGTTTTGTGTAAGAACAATTCTGGGTACATTTCCTTGAACCCCTGCATGCAGGGCTGTTTCTGGGAGCATGGTCCGGGGCGTTCTGACTCAATCCTTTGACCTTTGTAAATTATCCCTCATGACATTTCATGGTATGTGATCTCCTCGCAGATTGGGGGTCCTACATGACCACAGTCAGGGCAAGCAGGAACGAGGAAGTTTTAGATGAAAAAGATTTGTCCTTGTGATTCGATCAGCCTGCTTTACTCCAGGTGGCGACTGTGATTAGATAAACAGAATAAAAGACATGAGGTAGCAGAGTTCGGTGCTAGTTGTGGATTGCAGCTGGCCCTCCGTCACCGCACCTCTTTATGCATTTTTCCTGACTCTGACTGTGTCGTTCCATGTCTTCGACATCCATCACCAACAGATATGTGCTTGTGCTTACTCCCCTCCTCCCTGGGCCCATGTTTTAAAAAGGAGAGGTTAAACATTACTCAGGTTATGCGTACACCTGGACTGTCTTTCAAAGGGCACATTTAAAACTGTAAATGGTGGTTGTTTCCCAGGAGGGGTGCTGGGTGGCCGGGCGGAAGGGGCAGGGGAACTCCTCACCTTAGACCCTTTATACTGCTAACATGTTACACCATATACAAGGGTTAGCTATTTAAAACTTATAATAAAGAGTGTGCGCATAGAGAGGTTTTAAGAGAACACATCCAGAATCTTAGAGGTAATACCTAGATGGTAGGATTGTAGGTGCTTTTGTATCCTCTTTGTGCTGTCCATTGTGTTTCCATCTTTCTACAGTGAGCATATATTGCTTCTGTCATTAGTTTGTGACAGTTACTTTTTTTTTTTTAATATATTTTATTGATTTTTTACAGAGCGGAAGAGAGAGGGATGGAAAGTCAGAAACATCGATGAGAGAGACATCGATCAGCTGCCTCTTGCACGTCCCCTACTGGGGATGTGCCCGCAGCCAAGGTACATGCCCTTGCCGGAATCGAACCTGGGACCCTTCAGTCCGAAGTCCGACGCTCTATCCACTGAGCCAAACCGGTCTCGGCGACAGTTACTTTTTTTACCTGAATTTTAGGGACTGTATTTTGGGACATCCAACTGCCCAATTTTGAGGTCCTGGAGGACCTAAGCTTTACACAGGTAGAGGAGAGTGTTCCTAAACTTAGATCTAAACCATTCTGTTCTAAGAAAGTGTGACAATATTCCTGATTATGGCAGCTGTTGCATAAAAGAAAGGGAACTGGACTTGGAAGCAAACATATTACAGTTCAAAACCTAGCTCTGCCAGAATATAGTTACATGACTTTGGACAAACTCTCAGTATGACTGACTGATGTGCATCTTGGGTAGTGTTGAGGAACAAGGCCTGAGAAGTATGCGGTGGGAAGGCCTGAAAAAGAACTTGGACTTTGTCCTAAGAGTAATGGGCAGGCATTAAGTAATTCTAAACAGAGGCCTTTCAGATATGTTATAGGAAAAAGCCACCCTTTCAGCTACATTGAAAATGAATTCCAAGAAGCAAAGTGGAGGCTGGAGAACTGATAGGAAGCTGGAAAGGGACATTGGCAGCCTGGTCTGTGGCAAAGTAGATAAAAATGAATGGATCCAGTAGATAGGAGGTAAAATCAACAAGATGCTGACTGTGTGAATGCGGAGTTTTGGAGAAGAGAGAGAGGCTGGTAGTCAAGGGATGATGGTGAATCAGGGAGGGACGCATTGAATCTACCTGGAGT
This sequence comes from Antrozous pallidus, assembly GCA_027563665.1. Taxonomy (NCBI): domain Eukaryota; kingdom Metazoa; phylum Chordata; class Mammalia; order Chiroptera; family Vespertilionidae; genus Antrozous; species Antrozous pallidus. The sequence goes on from CM050519.1 coordinate 89,076,981, forward strand.
GAGGATAGATCTGGAATTAAGGCCACAGTGGTTTCTGTTCCATTGCAATGGGATGGCTTTGCCTCTCCATTAAGGGCCCAAAAGAATCCTTCAGGATAACTGGAGCCTGTCCTGTAACAGAGAGAAAAGCTGGTGATCAGGTGAGGGGGGGCAGATAGAGAAAGAAGGAGAGAAGGTGAGGAAATGTTTATGTTTTGGTATATTTATTTGGGAAGGAGGAGTTTGTCCAATAACTTTCTCTCCTGTTAGCTCCAGGCTGACTGGAAGACACTACAGAGGGTTCTTAAGAAGCTAACTTGTCCATAGTAGTGGCTACCTTCTTCCCCAGAATTCAGGTCAGCGCTTAAGATCAGCCAAGTCGTCCTTTATGATGATGAGGTTTATCAGGTCCTGTCAAAGTATGGCCAATAGTTAGATGGAAAAATAGACCACAGATCTTTTTTGGAAAGAAGCTTGCAAACCACAGCCCACACCTGATGCCCCGAACCTCCACCAGGTGCAAACAGAAATCCATCATAATTGTATATCGTCTTTACCTCAGTCACTTGGTCATTCCCTGCAGGACTGTCCTCACAGAAAGCCATTTGATGCTTTCTGGGCATTACTGTTTCCTAAACCCCATTATCCAACCCAAAGCACGACCAGCCTTCCGGTGTCTCTTCCTGTCACACATAATTGGAATGCTTTGGCAGTGTGGTCTCACTGTAAGTGTTCTTTTTATACCAAGGAAGCAGGTATAAAATCCTACTTCCAGTAGTTTTTAGAGATTGCCTTTCTACTTTCAGTTATAGTTTAAGAAATTCTTAGCTCACCTTCTTCCTTCCAGAATTCAGGATACAGCGATGACATGACTTCTCCTGCAGCCTCCTCTCACCTCATATATTTGGGCCATCATCAGACCAGGGTTCGGGTTCAGAATCATTATTATTCAGTTCTAATTTGACAATTCTAGGGCTTCCAAGAATATGGTAGTCAGAATGTTTCACTATAGTCGTAAGGTTTTAAGAACTCTATTTTATGGACTCTTGCTTTTAAGCTACACATAGTAAATGAGGCTGGTTGGGAATAGAGAGAGCGAAGGGCGTCCAGGTGCCCATTTCTCTTGAGGTCCTTTCATCTGGCACCCACTCTACAGCTCAGCCCAGAGTTCCTGCTCCAAGTTCCCCCCACCCTCTTCTATGGTTGGAGTAACGTTCCTGCTATCTCCTCTGATCCCATAACACTGCCTGCTGCCTCCCGAAAGCTCTGTTTCAGCTCTTCCTACCGGGGAGAAGCTTTGTCCAGGTTTATAATGGGACAGACGTGCAAACCTTCATCATGTCTGTTGCCTGTCTTCCAAGCGAGCTAGAAGTAGCAGGGTCCCTTCCGTTCTAACCTAGCAGTGTTTTTCTGTGGGCACCTCTTTCCTCGGCCCCAATTTGTCCATCATGTGCACACACGTGTACCCTGGCAGGCATCCTGTGCACGCACACATGTAGGCAGTCCTGGGCCTGTGCCACCTGATGCATGCAGGCAGATGCCTGTGTCTTCCTCCCAGCCGCACACATGTAGGCACCCAGGTCCCGGGTTTTAGGGTATTCAATAAGTAATTTTTTTCTCCTGTCAGTGCTTAGCATCATTAGAGATATAGGTATCAGGTGGAGATAATAATGTCTATTTTGCAACTGATTGGGTGCTGCGACCTCATTCTGCAGAGAGAGTGAGATTGCATTTCATGTCGGATTAAACTCAACCGTAAAAAGCATAGGAAGCTGGAAATCTCCCCAGCAACCCAGATGGAAGCCTCGCTTGCTTCTTGTGGGCAGGTTTGCACGCAGAGAGGAAGGGGCAGAGGTGAGCAGGCCCGGGTCTGCCTTCTAAACACCCCATCAGGTAGCTGAGGAACAGAGGAGGGCTGCTGAGAGATGCTGAGAGTTACTGCTGTAGTGATCTCTGTCCACATGGGGCACATACGTTTACATGGACAAATCCCTACACCAGGCCCCAGGTACATGGGGGATCAGATGTCTGGAGCCGAGCAATCAGAAAGTGAGTTAGAATCAGAGCTGAAGGCCAAGTGGAAAGGGAGTGAGACTTAGGGGACAGGCTCTGGAGCTGGATGTCTGCTGTCGAGTTTCATCCTCACCAAGGCTTGGGTCTGGAGCCCGGAGTGGAGCAGCCAGCTGATGAATGGAATAGATAAAAAGGACTCGTGTCTGTGTGTGGGGGGAAACTGGGAGGAAGCTGAGAAGAGCATGAAGCTGCCACAGGCAGTATCATTAGTAAATATTGAATTAGTTTCTTTACTTCATCCTATATAATAAAAGCCTAATATGCTAAGTGTCCGGTCATCTGGTTGGCCATTCAACCAATCAAGGCATAATATGCTAATGATATGGTAAGGCAGCCCAACTGCTCGCTATGACGTGCACTGACCATCTGGGGACAGACACTCCAACTGGTAGATTACCTTGTTGCTGGGGTTGACCAGTGGGGGCTGAGCCAGATGGGCCAGACACACCCTGGAGCCCTCTCAAGTCCCTCCCCAGCTTGCCAACCTCCCACAGCCTCAATCATCCCTCGGCCTGGTCTGCATCCTCTGGAAATCTGGGCTGAGGCCCCCCGCCATGTCCCCCAAGTGCATGAATTTCATGCACCGGGCCTTTAGTATTTCATAAAGAATTTGTGATGGTCAAGATTTGTGTGTGAATAGGCAGTGGTATATGTACCTGGAGAGAGAATGCAGGAGTGTAGGTGTATGAGCTATTGCAGATAACATGAGGCCAGGTTCCTGTATGAGAAAGAGTGGAGAGGTAGCCTTCCACAGTAACAGAGGGGCTCTGACTACCAGCCATCACTTGGAGGATGAATTGACCGGGGTGGGGGAGGAAATTAGAGTTCTTAACCCCCGACTTGCCCTGTTCCAGAACAAGCCTTGGGGTGAAAGAACAAGCCCCGAAGTTTAAAATTTTTTCATGATTTGCCTTCAAGTTTTGTCTTTTAGTTTGAGGTGGCTCCAAGGATCTGACTCTGGAAGAAAGGAGGAAGAATAGATAATCATAATAGCTAACATGTATTGAACATTCACTGTGGCTCAAGCACTGTCTAGAGTGCTTTGAATGTACCAGTTCCCTTAGTCCTTGTAGCAACCCTATCAGGTATATGTGCTTTTAATAGCTCCATTTTATAAATGTTGACACAGACGTGAAGAGACTCAGCAATTTGCCTGATAGCACACAGCTAGTGCACAGCAGAGCTGGTACAGATCCAGGCATTCTGGCTGCAGAAGCCACCGTCTGAACAACGAGGGTGGCAGAAAAAAGGGTAGAATCAGCCCAGTCTTGGATCTTTCCCATGTCAAAGGATCAGAGCCCCCATTAGGCTAGTTCTGAATTCACATCCCGCAGTCGGGGTCTACATGTGGTGAGCCTGCAGCTTAGTCGTGCAGACCAAGCATCATCTCCTGCTCAGAACACAGGTGGATACTGCAGGGAGAAACAGGGTCACTGCTCCTTCTGACAGCTCCTCAAAATGTGCAGATTATTCAACAGATGACCAGGTGGCTGCACGAGCACTTTCTAGTCTCTGCTGAAGAGGGGAGGGAACAGAGGCCAGAAACAGGAGGTCTAGGGGGGATGTGGGATTCTGAGAAGCCCAGCAGCATTGGACACTTTTTAACACACACACACACACACACACACACACACACACACACACACACACTAGGGGTGCACTGGGGGTGGAAGGTCCCTCAGCCCAACCTGCCCCCTCTCTCATACTGGGGGCCCTCAGGGAATGTCCAACTGATGGCTCACCCCCGCCCTGCCCAAGGCCTAAAGCCTCTGGCAGAAGCTTTTGGCCTTGGACAGGGCATCTCAGCCAGGGAACTCCAGCTATCTGTCACCGTGCGATACACCTGATCTCTGGTTGTTCGGACCCCGCCCCAGCCCCGGCCCAATCCTGCCCCAAGGCTCGGGGGCTGGTGGAGGGGGGAGCCATTCCCTCCCTCAGCCAAGCCAGCCCACGTCACAGTTTTCTCCCTCCATTAAGCTGGCCCTCACCACTGTTCCCTCCTTCTGCGCAGCCCCAGCTGGGGCTACTGACACTGCGCTTGCAGCCATGGCTGGGCCGGTCTCTCAGTGGCTGCAGCCATCTTGGTTGTGGTTCATTTTCTCCTGCTTGGCTTGTGGGCATAGCTTGTGGCCGTATTGGCAGGCCCTTCCCATTCCGCATGGCTCCCATCCCAAGCAGCGTGCAGGTCAGTCCCTCCTGTCCCACGCGCCCCCTCCTCTGGCCTCCCATGCGCCTCGCCCCCCCCCCCCACTCCTGATTGGCTGGTAGCATAGCCAATCAGGAGCCAAGGTACGGTCACATTTGCATGTTACTCTTTTATTAGATAGGATATATATATATATATATATATATATATATATATATATAATTGATTTTTTTACAGAGAGGAAGGGAGAGGGATAGAAAGTCAGAAACATCGATGAGAGAGCAACATCGATCAACTGCCTCTTGCACACTCCCTACTGGGGATGTGCCCGCAACCAAGGTACATGCCCTTGACTGGAACTGAACCTGAGACCTTTCAGTCCGCAGGCCGACACTCTATCCACTGAGCCAAACCTGTTTCAGCTCCTTTGGACACTTTATTCAGCCGTTCCACAAGTATATTTATTGGGCTCCCAACCGCACACCTTCCTTTTCTTGGTGTGTTCCTCTGCGCCCATACCCACCCCCAGGTTTCCGGGTATCCATCCTTGTGGGGAGTCAGGTGGGCACTTGCATAGCTGCTCCTCCACCTTCCTTGCCTGGCATCTCATGGCCTAGACAGGAGACTCCCCCGCCCCCCCCCCCCCCCCCATATGCATGCTGTGTTTGTTCAATACGCCTGGAAGCACCGGTGAGCTCTGTATTACCGCCCTTCTGGCCTGCGCTCCTGGAGCGCCTCCTCCTCGCCCTGCGGAGCCACGGGACACACCCGGAGCAGCACCGCCGCCAGCTTTATTCCTCAGCCCCTGGAGAAAACCTTTGATTTCATGGGATGATTCTTTTTCTTCTCGCCCACTCAAGGATGAAGCCCAAGAAACAAGAGGTTGCCCCTTTCAGAGGCACCACAATGGGTCACCTCCAGCCAAACCCACTGTTTTTTTGTTATTTCTGGGTTGGGTTGAGCCTCTCTTGGAAACCATTGCTATACAACTTACTTAAAAGAAAGAGTGGAGGATTGGGCCGAAGAGACTCAGACAGAGAGGGAGGAGTTGGGGGTGGGGAGGGCTTGGGACAGCAAGGCTGGAAGTAATGTGTTGTCCGAGAAAGTATAGGAAGGACACATTAAAGTTTCTCTCTAATTTGAATCAAGGCCATTTTGTAGTGACATTTTTTAACCTTTTGCAAAGTAAAAGTACTCCACGTCTGACTTTTAGGCAAGCCTGGAGCATTAGATGAAGGTTTCAGAAAAGGACAACACACGCACACACACACACACACACACACACACACACACACACACGAAGGGGGAAGAAAGGGGAAGGAGACTTTTATCCGAAAGTCATTGTAAATCCAAAGCAGGGTTTTATCCTCCACAGTTAAATGAGAAAGAAAAAAAAATCAAGAATACCAACATTCGAGGTACAAAGACTGTCATGGGCCAGTGGAAGTTTGCAGAATTATATGTAAATGACCCGAGTTTCTTACTGTGGTGGCCCTGTGCGTTTCCAGAGCTAATCCCAGAGAGAAAATCTACTTAGCAAAGGAGAGTTTTGTCTAATTTGGTTAACAGTTGAGAAGTGACAAAAATGCGGAATATATTAATAATTTATATTTCCAGGGTAACACTATATCTGCAGTGCTTCGCTGCCAGGGGGATTCAGATGGGCTTAGTGCTCAGAGGAGAAAAGCCGGATTCTGCACCCCGCGCTGACAAAAATGGGTGTAAGACATGTGTCCGGTTAGTAGGCGCCATGCATCCTCCCATTTCGCTTGGTTTGTTTCCGACCCGTATTGCTCGGTGTATATCTGTTGTCCAGAAGTCCTCCTGGCCTCACACTCACTTTCATGCTCCAACTGTATCAGTTCATACAGCAAGAGATATTTGTTTGCACATCCCAGTTTTTAGAGAAATACTGCAGCAACGTGGAGCGCATGTAAGGACAAGAACCACTTACAAGACCTTTTCTAAAGTGTATAATTTCCCCTCCCCCCCAAAAAACACACATACATACACATTTAAGTTTCAATTTATGGGCAATGGAATGTAATGGGGCGATTTGTTTCGTCCTGTCCCTGTATAATCAAGTTTGATGGTTGACAAATTGCAGGTCATCCTACCCCATGACCTCGGTAAACAGCCCAGGTCAGACCTCCCTTAAGCCCTGTCCACAGAAACCGAATGAGCTAATTATTGTCCTCCAGCTAATCTGGGAGAAGACAGACCATCACAGTTGAGCTAAATGGCCCTTGGAAACAGGAAAACCTGCTACATAATTGGGAATTCTTTATGTAATTGGCACCAAAGCTAACAGGAACAAAAAGAAAAGATGGAGCAAAGAAAAGGATCGATAAAGGGAAACATCTAAATCCCCACAAACACAGCGTTAGCTGATTGGGCGCCTTACTGAATTCTGTCTGTTTACTTAAAACAACAGCCAGCCTTACTGTGTTTGGCTTAGAAAAATGTGATCTTAGCTCGCTATTTTATTTTTTAAAAATGTATTTTATTGATTTTTTACAGAGAGGAAGGGAGAGGGATAGAAAGTCAGAAACATCGGTCAGTCGCCTCCTGCACACCCCCACCCGGGATGTGCCTGCAACCAAGGCATATGTCCCTGACCGGAATCGAACCCAAGACCCCTCTGTCCACAGGCCGATGCTCTAGCCACTCACTGAGCCAAACCGGTTTCGGCTTAGCTCGCTATTTTAAATGTGTCCCTGTTTTGTGGGTTAGGTGCAGATCCAACTGGAATTGAAAATCATAATCCCTTAAAGATACTAACCCTAGACGGTCTGGTCCCAAACTTGCCTGTATTCTGGGTGGAGCAGGAGGGTTAAATAGCCCCTCCTTTCCCCCCCACCCCACCCCCCAGGGGGAAGAGGGGAAACCTTTGCTTAGGGGCCTGAGAACCTGAACCCCAAGCCAGTGGCACAGAGGGGGGATCCGCATGGTGGGGCTGCAGAGAAAACAGTCTCTGGGAGCCCATCTCCGAGCCCAGCCGCTGGCCTCTCCACCCGATGCCCGATGCCGAGGGCTGAGCCATCTGTGCGTAAAAGGCATTGCCGGCTCCCCCAAACCCCCGGAGAAATTAAACCGCAGGGATTAAACCACAACTGAACAGAGAAACTTCCCTGGATGTTGTTGTTAAGCCGTACCCCGGAGGAAGTTATATATTGAGAGAGGCGTGTGAAGGCTGTAAATTTCGTTGTCCATTCAGGGGGCCTGAGGGTCCACCACTCGCCAGCCCAGCGGTTGCCGACATCCGGGGCCTTGCAGTGGGGTAGGAAGGGCGGCCAGTCTGAGCTGGGGCGAGTCCGCCAAAGCCAGTTTGGGGAGAGAGAGTCCTTGGATTTCCATTGTCTGAAAGCCCTTCTCCTAAGCCAGGGGTCGGCAGACTCATTAGCCCACAGAGCCAAATAGCAACAGAACAACGATCGAAATGTCTTTTGAGAGCCCAATTTTCTTAAATTTAAACTTCTTCTAATGCCACTTCTTCAACAGACTCGCCCAGGCCGTGGTATTTTGCGGAAGAGCCACGCTCCAGGGGCCAAAGAGCCGCATGTGGTTTGCCCATCACTGTCCTACGCAAATGCCCAAGATACATGTGGGGTGGGAGCGGGTCTGCAGCCTCAGGGGAGCCTCAAAATCCAGTTCCCAAGCGACACCTCTATTTAGTCCCCCACCCCCCCGCCCCAAGCTCCCCCAAATCACTGAGGGCCATCCCCCTGGCCCTGTGAGTCCCTGGCCCTGGGCACCTCCGAGGGACGGATCGTGCAGGAGCAGAAGGTAAAGAAACCCAGCTCTGCGGGTCTGTAACAGAAAACATTTATTGCGGGGAGACCCTTCGGCAGACTTGATTTGCACTTGGCCTTGCCCACGCCGCTGTGTGCCGGCTCACTATATACATCTGTACAACACGCGTGTCTCCTAAGCGCAGCGCCCGCGCCCACAGAAAGCGGGCGGGCGGGTGTCAGAGGACTTGGGGGTGCTGGGGCGGGTGCAGGTGGAGGCCGTTGGGGTGCGCATGGCCCAGCAGGTTGAGGTAGTGCCGGTCCAGGCCCTGCACCGGCGCCAGGAAGGGGCCGTGCTGCTGCGGGGGGCTGGGCAGCGCCACGGGCGCGCTGGGCAGGTAGGGCAGCCCGGGGCTGCGGGCCGCGCCGTGCGGCCAGGGGAAGGGCGCGGGGGCTGCCCCCTGCGGGAACACCGAGGCCTCCCCGGGGCTGTGGGCCCCGAACTCGGGCCCCGCCGGGTGCAGCGGGTGGGAGAGATCCGGCTCGGAGAGGGAGCCGGGCGGCGGGAAGGCGGGCTCGGCGGCCAGGCGGGCCTTGGACTGCAGGAAGGCGAGGATGCGCGCGTACTTGGTGTCCCTGGTCTCCATGCGCTCCACCGTGGTGAGGTAGTGCACCAGGTTCTTCATGCACTCTCGGTAGCCGTAGTGGAAGTAGTTGGCAAACTCTGCCAGCAGCTCTGCTGGGGGGCGGGGGGGACCACAGACAGGAGAGACACTGAGCGACCCCTCCTCCCCAGGGGCGCCAGGCGGGTGCCAGCCACCTCCCGCCCCCCTTTCTGGCCGCAGTTCCCGTTGGAGGGCCTCCTCCCCGCTCCCCGGCTGGAGAAGGGAAAGAACAAGCCTCCGCCCGGCCCGCCAGCGTTTGCGGGACCCCGCCGCCCCACGGCGCAGCGTCCGCAGAGGAGACCCCTCTGCGCGCCTCTCCCTCCCGCCGCCACCCCCAGGCCTGCGCGGCCCGGCCGTGCCCACCTTTCTCCCGGCCCCGGGGAAAGTCGGCCGAGTGCAGCGCCCGCAGGTACTGGACCGTCATCTCCAGGATCTCCGCCTTCTCCAGCTTCCCGGAGGTCTGCGGCGGGAGAAGGTGCCTCACCGCGGGCAGGCGCGGGCCCGGCCCGGGGACGGAGCGCGGTTCTGTCCGGAGGGGCTGGGAGCGGCGCACGGTGCGGGGCTGGGCGCTCCGGCCGGGGAAGGAGGCGCCCGCACAGGCAGGCCCTCCCTGTCCCCAGACCCCGGCATCTAGGCCGCGGGTGGAGAGGAGGGACCCGGCATCCAGCACCCCGTTCTGGGTGCCATACGTTACCTGCTTCGCCAGGGCCATGGGCACCGTCTTGCCCAGCTCGTTCAGGCAGCGGTTAATCCGGTCCCGCCTCCGCTTCTCTATCACTTTGTGGGAAACGCGGGTTCTCTGCGAACGGAAGTTTGTGAATTTCCGACGGCTTTTCCCAGGGAGTGGAAATCCCATGGAGAGCCCCCTGCCCCCCCCGCCCCCCCCCCCCGTCTTCCCAGCTCCCACTGCCGCCCCGGAGCTGGGGGGTGGGAGGGGGGTCCCTGCCTCTCCACATGGGGTAAAACCAGCGCTGCCCTCCTTCACTTGTGCTGGCGCGCTCCCGTCCAGCCTCCCCGCTCGCTGGGCTACACCCTGAGCTGAAGGCCAAGGCCGTGGGGAGGTGGCCATAGGCCTGGGCTCCTCCAGGGTTCAGGAGTCTCCTCCCTCTGTCCTCACCCCTTCCCAAACCACAGGGGATTCTTTAAAGGGGAAGTCACGCGTGGCCACGTCCCTGCCCTCTGCCCAGCCAGGTGGCCGCTGGGGAGTCCGCGCCCCGCCGTCGGAGCGCAGGAGCCGTCCAGCCTAGGCAACTCACTCTGCGCTCCTTGAACTTCTCTGACATCCTGGCGAGGGCGCGCCTTCGGGGGAGGCGGGCGGGGGCGCCCACGGGCCACACTCCGCCCCGTGCGCGTCTCTGGGGTCCCAGGTGCGCCGCCGCCTCCCAGCTCCGAGGGGTGCGCCTCTCTGGGGTCCCAGGTGGACTGCCACCTCCCAGCTCCGAGGGGTGCGCCTCTCTGGGGTCCCAGGTGGACTGCCGCCTCCCAGCTCCGAGGGGCTGCCTTATAAAGTGGCCATCCAGCGCTCCGAGCGCATTCACGAGCTGAATTGTTCCATAGGATTAGGGGGCTGCGCTTGAGGGGTGCATGCATTCAAGATCCGTTTTAAAGAAGTTAAGAAAAAAAATTTAGCAGCCAAGGGGGGCGAGCTGGGGGTAGATCGGCTCTGTTCATCCACGTGGCCCTTCAAAGGACGCCCGATTGGCGGGGACTGACATTTGCATGGCAACAGCCCCGGCTGGGCAGGGAGGCGGTCACCCGGGCGGGTGGCAAGCGGGCGCCGGGAGCCACGGGCGCAGAGCGCAGGGGCGCAGCGGCCCCGGGCACCGGGGGGTGGGGACCCGCACAAAACAGCGTCGCCTCCCTCGGTCCCACGGCCGAGTCTCACGCGATGGCCTGTTTACAGACGGCAGCGAGGGCGCGGTGCCGGCGCCCGCGCGCTGGAAGGCCTGTCCGGAGCCATTAGAGTAATTAAGTAAGCCTTTAATAGGCTGTTCCGCTGGGTTCAAGGCAGAGCCCCTGGAGACGGAGGCGCCCCGTTTGTTCCCAGGCTTTTCTCACACGACTCGGTGACACGTCCGTCCCCCCCCTCCCCGCCCCCTTTTCTGCCGACACCGCTTTATTCGTCCGGACACCCCGGCAGGTGTGGGCTGCGGCTGGCACACGGGGCTCCCGCGCCGCTGCCGCCCCTCCCGTCCGCCCTTGGCACGCGACGCTCCCCCTTCTCCCCGACCGCGTCCCCCTGCTTTCTTCTCTCCCCCCGCTCCAGGGCCCTCTTCGCTGGGGATGGGGGCCCGGGGGCGGGGAAGAGGCCCAATTTGTAGCCTCTTATCCTATAGGAAAGTGCCCATTGAAAAGGGTGAATGGTTTCATTGGGCTCAATTTTAATAATGCCAGGGGGTGGGGGGCGGGAGGAGAGGCAGGCGGGCGGGCTTGTGTGTGTGGTGTGAGGCGGGGGTGGTGGGAGGATTGGGGGGCAGCGCAGAGAAGAGCAGGCCGAGAAGAAAAGGGGGCACGCAGCTGGCCCGGGCGAGCATTATGCGACGTCACCTGCGAGAGGGGGCGCCTGCAGACCCCTATTCATTTGCCTAATTTTGGTCAATTTAACCAACTTCGGGGGAAATTGTTGCGGCTTTGTCAGGGAGGGCGAAGCCTTCTGATCGAATTAACAGCGTGTTTTGATCCGGTAAATGTCATTAGAAAGGGAGAAACAATCGCCTCAGAGGGCTCTGGCTAATGCGCCAAGTGGAGACGCCGAAGCGCACGGCTCACAAAGGGAGCAAGTAGCTGCCACAGGGAACTTTTGTCCCCGCCCATCGCCCAGGTTTTGACACAAAAAGGCATTATTTCATACTTGAATACGTTTAATCCAACGATTGTCTATTTCCTGCAAACATATTTTCACAGCATTGTTCACTTTTTATGTCCCCTGTTCGCGGGCGCCTTTTCTCAGCGTTTGAGGGCCCCAGAGCGCAGACACTTTGGGCATCAATATTTGTCACCGCGAAGGGCGCCGTGAACTTAGGGAAGTTGATCTCTTTTTTATGGCTTTAGAGAGCCACCATGTGGGGAGGGGGCGGAGGGAGGGGAGGCACCGGCAGAAGCCGGGGAGGGCGTTTGCTGGCCGGGCCCAGGGGGAGGGAGGAGGAGGGCTCTGCGCCGGCTGCGCCTCTGCCGCCGCCTGGACCGTCCGCCAGGGGCCGGGGCTTGTGCCCCACCGGCAGCGCTGGCTCCCGGTCTACTGCCCGGGAGCCGCATCCTGGGGGCTCCGAACTTGCGTGTGTGGGGGTTGGGGGGAAGGGGGGACTTTCTTGCAGATGGAATCTGTGAAAATGGCTTTTGTTTCATGGCCTGACTTGGAGCTCAGGAGCGCTCGCCTCTTTCGTATCGGTTCCATTGGGGAAACCAGACGTCTCCTTAGACATTTTCCCCTCCTTTTCTGCTCTCCACGCCCCCCCCCCTTCAATTCTCTTTGCTCTGCTGACGGGTGGCAAGGCCTCGGCTCTCCCCTGGGGGAGGTTAGTTCTTTGCAGATTCTGGTGGGGGGGGGGGCGGCTGCTCTCCCCTGTGAACCAGGGAGCTCCTGGAGCGCAGAGGCACCCTAATACCTGTGCAGTGCTGGGCCAGCGAGCAGCCTACCTGCCTCCCGTCCAGGGGGTGCTGAGCTCAGTCCGCACCCCGGGGTGCCCTCTCTGGCTTTCAGTCTCCTCGTGAAGTTTCTTTTCTCTGTGCCAGACTGGACAGGACCCGCACCCTCCCGCAGGTTGCTCTGCCCACCGGGGTGCCCTCTCAGGGGTTGTCAGTTTCTGTATGTTCACTGGCACACAGAGGGATTAAACTCGAACCCTTATCATCCAAATTAGCCAACGTGAATGGGTAAAAGGGAGCGCACACACGTCTCACCCCCAACCCCTCTTTGAAGCCAGCGGACTAGGCGCTGATCCTCTTACCTCCGGTGTTAACCGCCAGCTGCAGGCACCGCTCCTGCCCACACTTGGTTCTGCGCAGACTGTTTAATTTCCCGCGGGCTGGGGAGCCGGGCTCCGGGGCTAGCCCTGGGCTGCGAGTGCCCGTGTGTGTTTGGGGGCCCAAGTGAACAGAAGGCGAATGGGCGGGCCGAGGTAGGATGGAGAGGTGCGCACCCCCATGATGTTCTCTGGGGCTGCAGCTCTTCCTGGGGGGCTGAGGACTCCCCTTCCCTGTCAGGTGAGGGGAAGGGTGTTCCATTTCTCCCTGACCAGCCTGAGAGCTGCAACCACGGGCAGTGTGGCCTGGCACCCTCCTACCTTCTCCTCCTTAACCCTCCTCCTCCTCCGGGTGGCCGATAGTGTTCCCGGATCTTAACCTTGTTTCCGTCCAACGTGAGAGCAGAGCAAAGGAGAGCGGTTCAGATTTCAGCTCCCCCACCTCCAGAGCTTTGGGCTGGTCACTGAATCTTGCTGTGCTTCAGTTTCCTCCTCTGTAAAATGGAGACACTTACTGTACCCGCAGGTTACAAGTGGCCAATGGAATGAAGTCAGTAAACATAAGCACGTCACCTAACACCAGACTTCCCTACTCAACGAATGGTATTATTTGGAGTGGACATCTCTTCTTGTTACGTTAGTGGCTCTAATAGAGCAGTATTTGTGGAGTTTGCAGTGTTGTATGGTATTTTCATATTTTTTTAAAGACATATTTTTATTGATGTCAGAGGGGAAGGGAGAGGGAGAGAAATGTCGACGACGAGAGAGAATCACCGATCAGCTGCTTCCTGCACGCCCCACACAAGGGATGGAAGCCACAACCTCGGGCACGTGCTCTGATCGGGAATTGAACCTGGAACCCTTCAGTCCGCAGGCTGACACTCTGTCCACTGCGCCAAACCAGCGAGAGCTATTTTCATATTTTTATCTCCTCGCTAAGAAAGCTTCACTCTCCCTGAAAATGCCACAGTAATTTCTTAAATTGACCAAAATTGGGCAAATGAGCCTTTGGAAGCCCTTCCACAGGCGACAGCATCACCCAGTGCTGCTGGCCAGCTGTGTTCTCCCAGTGCCAGTCCTTGCAGGTGATTCAAACAAAAAGCATCAAAGTGGAAGAGAAGCTGGGAAGGAAGACTACTTAGAAATGAGATAACGCTGATTAAATATTAATCCGGGTTTAGACTCTTGGAAAAACATGCATGCACGTGGTCATTGCATTATAGGAGGGGGCAGTGCCATAAATACCCCGCACAGAACTGGAACAAGCAGGGCCAGCAAGCCCCTTGTTGGGGGAAGCCTTTCAATCGAGGCAGTTCATGCATCCCACTAGGTCAGCCTGGAGTCCCCATCCTGGCTCTCTTGCTGTCATTCTGGGGTGGCCATTCCTACATGGGATTTGCCCATCGGGTAGCCATCAGCTGTCCAATGCCAAATGGCGGCCTCCAGCTTTGGCCTGAGCCGTGCTTTTCAAGCTTTGAAGTGCTCGAATCAACTGGGGATCTTGTTAAATTTGGATTCTGATTCCCCGAGGTCACGTTGACCAGGCTCAGTGCGGCTGTGTTGAAGGAAGGAAGGAAAACGGGGACCAGAGCCCCAGGATTGTTTGGGCACCGATGCTGGAGCTAATTCCACAGGCAGTCTCTCACACGGCCCCATCGGACCACAGTGCACCATTTACTTTTGGACTTTTATTTGTTTATTTATTTTTTAAAATACATTTCATTGATTTTTCACAGAGAGGAAGGGAGAGGGATAGAAAGTCGGAAACATTGATCAGCTGCCTCTTGCACACCCTCTATTGGGGATGTGCCCACAGCCAAGGTACATGCCCTTGACCAGAATCGAACCCGGGACCTTTCAGCCCGCAGGCCGACGCTCTATCCATTGAGCCAAACCGGTTTTGGCTCCCTTTGGACTTTTAAACAAACTAGGTGAGCCCAGCTAGTGTGGTTCAATGGCTGAGCATTGACCTCTGAACCAGGAGATTATGGCTCGATCCCCGGGCAGGGCGTGTGCTTGGGCTGCAGACTTGATCCTCAGTGGGAGGAGACACACAGGAGACAGCTGATCAGTGATTCTCTCTCATCATTGATGTTTCTAACTCCCCCTCCCTCTCCGAAATCTACTCTAAAAATATTTAAAGGGCCGAGACCGGTTTGGCTCAGTGGATAGAGCATCGGACTGCGGACTGAAGGGTCCCAGGTTCGATTCCGGCAAGGGCATGTACCTTGGCTGCGGGCACATCCCCGGTAGGGGGCGTGCAAGAGGCAGCTGATGGATGTCTCTCTCTCATCGATGTTTCTGACTTTCTATCCCTCTCCCTTCCGCTCTGTAAAAAATCAATAAAATATATTAAAAAAATATTTAAAGGACGATGGGAAGTGTAATTATAACCACTGAGAGAGAAATAATATTTTTAGGGAGATTGCAGGACAGATGAAGGTAGTGCTTTCCTTTTTTAGAAATGTTAACATCACTTACAGGTATGTTACAGATGCTGTGAATGTTGTCCAAAGTGGACTTTGATTAGTCTAGGCCAGTGGTCAGCAAACTCATTAGTCAACAGAGCAGTAAACCATGGCTCACGAGCTGCATGTGGCTCGAGAGCCGCAGTTTGCCGACCACTGTTCTAGGCCACTGGCTTTCTTTGGGAGCTGATAATTACAGCTTTTGCTCTGTGTTATTTGAGCGACCATCCAGAAGTGACCACTGAGGAGTTTTGGCTTAGAATTAAGGGGAGTTCTTTTCACAGGATAAAGGTCTTACCTGCTTTACAGGGGCAGATTTGCACAGAAAAATAGATACGCGTTACGAAAAGAAGAGGTAATGGCAATAAATAACATAGAACGTGGGGAAGAGATTCATGTTGAGGAGACTGTAAATTGCAGGAATGTTGACAACAGGTTCCACTGTGTGGGCAGTGAGCACGGCATCTGATCAGCACCCAGTCTGTGCACACAGGTGCTGGCCCAGCTCCTCCCCTCCGGCTCTGCCATTTCCACTCACTCACCCCCAGATTCAGCATTTACTCTGTGCCGGGCACCGGGCACCGGGCACCGGGCCGGCAACATTGGAGCCCCTGAGGAAAGTAACAGAGCCTTTGGAGAAGCTCGAAGTTTCTGTGAGTGGGAAAAGAACCGGGCTGAGGGAATGCCCTTAGGCCTGACCCCCACCCTCACTTACCTGTTTGTCGATCCACCTCCCTGAACTTGCCCCCCATGGCTTGGAGTTTTAGTTCACTTTGTTTCTTTATATTGATCTGAGCATTTAGACATTAATGCAAGGATTGGCAAACCCTCGACTTTAAGAACTGTGTTAAAAAAAAAAAAAAGAAAGAAAGAAAAGAACTGTGTTGCCTCTGTGAGCACGAGGGACTCTTGTTAGGCTGAATTGACATAACTGGGTTTTGTTCCTCTTGAACGCCCCGTAAAGGAGGCTGCCAAGAAGACAGGTTGTGATGAAGATGGAGTAAAACCTGGTGTGTTTGTGTCCCGTGGCTGCTATAAAAAATTACCGTAAACTTGGGGCTTAAAACAACAGAAACGTCTCTCTCACAAGCTGGAGGTCGGAAGTCTGGGGTCAGGAGCATGGGCTGCGATCAGGTGTCAGCAGACGCATGCTTCCCGCGGGGGCTAGAGGAGAATCTGGTTTTGTCTTTATGGCTCCATGGTTGCCAGCGTTCCTTGGCTTGTGGGCGCCTCCCTCTGGTCCCCGCCTCCGCAGTCACATGGCCTTCTCTTCTCTGGGTCAGATCTCCTGCTTCTTGTATGGGCACTTACCGTCGCATTTAGGGACATCTGGGTAATCTCCCCGACTCAGGGTGCCTCACTTGATCAAATCTGCAAAGTCCTCATTTGCCATATAAAGTAACGTTTACGGGTTCCAGGAATGGGGCCATGGATGTCTTTGGGGAACCATTATTTAGCCTCCCACACCTGGTTAACTGCCACAGAGTGGGTGCTCAGATAGCACCGTGTACTTTCTGATGCCTTGGCAACAAGGCCATCAGAAGTGGGCAGAGGCCTGGGCAAGAGGAAAGGGGAGAGTAAAAGGAAAATATGTTCTGCTTCCCAAGTTAGCAGAGCTATGCTCCCCAACCCTCCCACACAGTTTTCTTCCTTCTTTTTTCTGCTGCTTTCCCTTCTCCTTTCTCTCCCCCTTGCATCACAGGGCCGCTTCGCCCAGGGCTCAGAATTGAAGCTGCTGTCATATATTAATGCTGCGTGATTAGTTAATCTGGAGTTTGCTAACCTTGGACCCTCATTCACACACACACACACACACACACACACACACACACACACATACACACACACACATACACACACACACACATACACACACACATACACACACATACACACACATACACACACACATACACACACATACACACACACACACACACATACACATACACACATACACACACATACACACACACATACACACACACATACACACACATACACACACACATACACACACACACACACACACACACACACACACACACACACTGGCTCTGTCTCAAAACTAGCTGGTTAAGCCCCATCTGCGTGGCTCAGCGGTTGAGCATTGACCCAACCAGTAGGTCTCGGTTAGTTTCCTGACTCGGGCACATGCCCAGGTTGTGAGCTCTATCCCTAGTGTGGGGAGTCTAAGAAGCAGCCAATCAACGATTCTCTCTCATCATTGATGTTTCTATTTTCCCTTTCCCTGCTTCTCTAAAATCAATAAAAATATATCTAAAAACAAATAAAAAAAACCCTAGTTAATGAAGACCCTACCTTCTCCCCATTCTTTCCCAATACTCCCTGTTCTAGTTGGCTACTGGCCTTTTGAAAATGTCGTGCTCACGCTTACCAGAACCTCTGGCTTAAAGAGCTCTGGATATAAATTCTAACTCTGCTGATGGATGGTCTTGGGCAAGTTGCTGCCCCTCGGCCTCTGCATCTATAAAACGGAGATGACGGGTCCTACCGCCTGGGCCTGGTAGGGGACTCAGTGAGGTCGTGTTTGGTAGACTCTGGTATGATGTCCACACCAGAGGAGGTGCACAAGGATGAGGCCTTACTGCGTGGGTGTGGATGTGCACCCTGTAGCAGTGCTCATATTGTAGTTGGGAACAGAACCCCATGTGCTGTCTTTTAGGAGTTTATTGAGTGAGATGGAGCCAAGCAGGGAATCCTATCTAATAAAAGAGTAATATGCAAATTTGACCGTACTTTGCTACACCACAAGCCACGCCTACCAGCCATACCCACCAGCTAATCAGGAGCGTGGGGGCATGGCTGAAATGGATCAGGCCTGGGGGAGCCTGGAGGGGCGTGTCCAAGGCAACCTGGGTCTGGGGGCATGGGTCCGAGGCCCGTGCTAGCTGGGGGAAGCTGCCTGGGGATAAGGCCTTGGCCAGAGAGGTTGGGGAGGGGCAGGGCTTGGATGGAGCCAGCCAACTGCCTCATTGCAGAGCGATGGATGGGTGCAAAGCCTAAAGCCTCAGCCAGAGGGCTCCCAGTATGTGTGAGGGGGCAGGTTGGGCTGAGGGCTCACCCACCCCAGTGCACAAATTTCATGCACCAGGCCCCTAGTCCTATATAATAAAAGCCTCATATGCTAAGTGTCTGACCATTTGTTTGACCAGTCGCTATGACATGCACTGACCACCAGGGGGCAGCCACTCCAACTGGTAGGTTAGCTTGCTGCTGGGGTCCAGCCGATTGGGACTGGGCGACATGGGCTGAACACAGCCTGGAGCCCTCCCGCAGGCCCTCCCCAGCCCTGATTGTGCACCAGTAGGGTCCCTTGGCCTGGCCTGCACCCTCTCGCAATCTGGAACCCCTCAGGAGATGTTGGAGAGCCAGTTTCGGCCCGATCCCCGCAGGCCAGGCTGAGGGATGGGCACCGGGGCTCTAGTCTCATATAAGCTGACAGGGGTACGATGGCAGGAGAAACTCAGGGAGGAGATGATGTATGAACCAAGCCCTGAAGGATGGGTGCATTAGTTCCCTAGGGCTGCTGGAGCAAATTACCGCAAACCTGGTAGCTCAAAACAATGGGCATTTGTTTTCTCACAGTCTGGAGGCTGGAAGTCCAAAGTCAAGGTGTCCGCAGAACCAGGCACCACCTGAAGGCTCTAGGGGATACTTTCTTCCCTGTCTCTCCGGCTTTTGGTGGCCCCGCGTTCCTAGGTGTGTGGCAGCAGGACCCCAATCTCTGCCTCTATCTTCATCTGGCGGTCCATGGTCTGCCTCCTCTTTTTATGAGGACACTTGTCATGTAATGTAAAGTTTGTAACGGACCTTGACCAAGGAGGGCTCGGACCAAGGTGTAATGGCTTCAGGGAGGAGGATGCCCAGCAGGATCTGAACTCTGCTAGTTCCTGGAAAGTGGGAGACACAGAAAGAGGTTCACTGGCTTTCCCTGACCGGGACCATGAGGACATGGCTGTTCAAAGTCACTCTGTGTGCCAGAGAGACAGCCCTCCAGTAAACTACCAGCTGCAGTTGATGCCGTGTATCAGACTAGACCAGTGGTCGGCAAACTCATTAGTCAACAGAGCCAAACATCAACAGTACAACAATTGAAAATTCTTTTGAGAGCCAAATTTTTTAAACTTCTTCTAACGCCACTTCTTCAAAACAGACTGACCCAGGCCGTGGTATTTTGTGGGAGAGCCACCCTGGAGGGGCCCAAGAGCCGCATGTGACTCGAGAGCCGCAGTCACAGGACTCTGTTGCTGTGGGGGCCGGGCAGTGCTGTCCTGTCTTCTTTCTCAGAGGCTAAGAGCAGTGATGCCCTGCGTGTAGACAGGCAGCATCCTGTTGTCTCAGGCCCTGCACTCCCCGGGCACTAAGTCTGTGCAGAGCTGTGCTCCTTGAATCCTCACCACAATGAGAAACGTATTATGTCTAACTCAGGAGAAAAAGACAGACTTGGGGAGTCAGGGACACAGACAGGTATGTCACCCTTAGGTGACAGCGCCAGATACAAACTGAGGCGGATCTAACCCAGAACCTCGCCCTTTCCAGCCTCCCTGTAGCCTTGAGCCCAGTCCTGGGAGAGACCTCTCAGTGAGGGACTCCCCACCTTCCAAAGACCAAGTGTAGCTGCTGCTTCACAAAGCAGGGGGCCAGTTCTCAATGCCCGGGACCTTGTGGATCTGTCTTCCCCCTTTTAGCTCCCCTACTTACCTTTGAGCTCTCACACTCACTCTTCACATTTCTGAAACTCCAGTGACTAGCAATGGCTTCTGAACTCTTACGTATCAGACCCTTGCTGACATCACACATTCCTGGGTTCCTGTTGCAGACTTGTTAAAAGAACCTGTGAGGGCATGGTCCTCAGATCTGTGTCTTAAAAAGAGAGGAACTTTTTTAATACTCAGGAAAATAGTAATCAAGTTTTCAGATTAATTTAAATTGGCCAAGTGAAATAAGTGAATACTTAAGAAAATTTAAGTGTACTGGACAAAAAGCTTTTCCTAAAACATTAACTAAAAAATCTATTAGTAGTTCATCTCACTGTAAAATTGCCTAACATCCAAAGAACCTAAAGCAGTCATATTTGTGTGCAAGAATTAAAATTTAAAATTACCAAGACTGCGATATAAAATTTACAAAAGTCCCCATTAATCAAAAAAGGGGAGGGGACAGTGGGGTAATATCATGTAAGGAAAAAAATATCGAGTAAATAAAATACATCTAGAAAATTCTTACTCCAGTAAAGTAAATTCCATTTGTAAAACCAATTGCAGGACACCCATGAAAAAACACACATGGTGTCAAAATAAGCCAAAGGAAAATCATTTAGGCAAAAATTAAAAAGAATCCCAAGTCTATTTTGCATAGAGGATCCCTTTGTTAACCTTTGGTCGAGAATGTGTTTGTGTGTTTGCAGAGAACAACTCCAAGACCATGTGGGTTCCTGCGACTCTGAGGAACTGATGGATCTGTTCCAGTCACGAGGATGGTCCAGAGATGGGGGACACTGACGACACCTTGCCATGCTAGCAGTCGGCAGCTGTGCATGTCTGCAGGCAGCCCAGGACCAAACCAGAGAGGATGGATCTTGCATTGCCACGATGTGTCCACCATCTGGATACCATTGCTGACATGTTCACATAAAGAATTATCTGACACTGAAACTGGGACTCAGAACAGTTGGACATTGAAACTGAGACTGAAACATTTTTTGTTCTTATACATTTATTTCTAGTCTGCAGAGGCAAGATATTTTTGAAGAAAAGAAACAGGGGAGAGTGATTGATATACAGGCAGGGTGGCCTTGAACAGGCTGTCAAGCTACAGGGGAAGGCTTGGGTGGATGGGAGGCAGATGCGGGGGGAGATCAACTGAAGGACTTGTATGCATGCATATGAGCATAACCAATGAATGAAAGACACTGGGGCGGGGAGGGGGGAAGGTGGGGATATGTGCTGGGGGGTAGGGGAGGCTGGGGGGAGGATAAGGAGGAGGGGGAAAAGAAAACAGTACTACTATTAATTATAAAAAAATCAATAAAAATATATTAAAAATATATATATATATATATATATATATATATATATATATATATATATATATATAAAAGAGAGGAACTTATTGGATAACTCTGATGCCACTACTATACAATAGCCTGTCATAACATGACATAATGTGGTTAACCATTGGCATTAGTTTTGGCAGGTGAGTTGGATAACGAACATGCATAGGTGTTTCAAAATCTTTTCTACCATTATTTCTGATATGGTCTTTTTTATTGCTGTTGTTAATCCTCACCCGAGGATATTTTTTTCTGTTGATTTTTAGGAAGAGTAGAAGGGAGGAAGAGAGACATAGAGAGAGAAACATCAATGTATCTAGTTGCCTCCTGTATGTGCTCTGACCAAGGCTGCAAACAACCAGAATCAAACCCAGGACCCTTCAGTACTTGAGCCAACGCTCTATCCACTGAGGCAACCCGGCCAGTGCCTGATCTGTCCTTAAGAAGGCCATCTGTGGCCTCTTTTTGGATTATGGTCCTTGACTTCCTCACCCCTTACCTTCTTGTTACTTTGCCTGATTTCCGAGGCTCATTTTGAGAAGGTAAAAGGTATCAGTGTTATGAATTTGGGAGCAGAGCAATCCACCTAGTGCTGACTCTCCAGGATGTGGGAGGACTTGGAGGGATGGGGGCTGGCTGCTGCCCTCTAGTGGGTAGAAGTGTTCAGCAACTTCTAAGACAAGGGCTGACCCACTTGAGCCACTTAAAAAGAAACTGGGTTCAGTTGAATTTACTGTTTGGAGACCTGCTGTGTCTTGCCTGAGTGACTCACCTCTCTGGTCGCAGCATTCTTATGTATACATCAGAAGGTTGGACAGAGATGTCAGGGATGGGGGTCAGCTCGTCCAGAGGGCTGCGTGAAGTGTAGGCAAGGACGCAGGTGTGACAGCCCCGCTCCATCATGCAACACGCTCCACTGGGGAGCCTGGGCCTCAGCACCTGGCACAGGTCAGCATGGGCAATGTGGTCAGTAAACGCTGTTGAAGGAGGAGAGCAAAGGGAGGAAGGGAAGATTGCTGGGCTTGCTTATGTTCGCTCAGGAGGTGGCAGATTAAGATTGAGTCCTATGAAGTGTGTGTGTGTCTGTGTGTATGTGTGTGTGTCTATGTGTGTGTGTGTGTATGTCTGTGTGTGTCTGTGTGTGTGTGTGTGTGTGTGTGTGTATGTCTGTGTGTGTGTGCGTGGCGGGGGGCACTGCAGCCCTTCAGGTCGGAAGCCTGGCAGAGAGGTGAAGGCATAGCTGCTGTGGGGTCATGCTGCTCCCCCCATCCGCACCCCGAGGGTGAGGAAACACCTGGATTCTGACTCCAGAGGCTTGGGACCACCTGAGTTCTTTGACTCACAGTATGAGCTGGTGTCCCGCCTGATGGAGCTGGGCAGGGGTCAGTACAACATAGTTTCTCTGCAGGGCAGTTTGTGGGCAGGTACCTGCCAGGGGCCTTTTCCGACTCCTAAACCAATGCTGGAGCAGGAACGGTTTCTCCTCCTCCCCCCCAAGCAGGAGGCGGTGTGGCCGATGGCCTCAGCCAGGGGCTTGTGTCTACCTGCCTCCTTGTGCATCTCTGCATGGACGGGACCCCAGCCTGGGAGGAACCACAGGGGAAAGACACGTGTAAGGAAAGAAACCACAGGACACACATACAGAAAGAAAGTGGGTGGTTTTGGAAAGGGCATTAAAAGAGAAGCCAACTAGGGAAGGAGAAAAGAGAAGAAAATAAGTATAAGATTAGCAGATTTTATTAATTAACAAGAGGCCCAGTGCACTAATTCATGTATGGGTGGGGTCCAGCCAGCCTGACCCCAATCAGGGTGGGTCGGGGTAGAGACTGTCAGGAGGAGGAAATGGTGGGAGATTGGCTGGCTGCCCCACCCTGATCGGGGCCCAATCAGGGCTGGGCTGGCCGGTGGGGAGGGACCACAGGCATTGGCCAGCAGGCCCCACTCCCAGTTGAGGTGGGGGGCCAGTTGGTGGGGCCAGTGGGGGAGAGGCTGCAGGCAGTAGCCACTGGCCTTGCCCCTGATTGGAGTGGGAGGGGGGACAATTGGGGATGGAGCTGCCTGGGGGGAGGGGCTGAGGACCTATAGGGTGGTGGGGGCTGATCAGGGGTGGGGCCAGTGGGGCCAAGGGTGGTTGAACAGCAGGCCATGCCCCTGATCAGAGTGGGAGGGCCTATTAGGGGCAGAGCTGGCTGGGGGGAGGGGCCTCAGGTTGATGGGGTGGTGGGGGCCCATCAGGGGCAGGGCCAGCCAGAGCAAGGGGCTGCAGGACATTGGCCACTGGCCCCATCCACAATCAGGTGGCTCACTGGCACAATGGGCGTCATAGTGACGGGTCATTCTGGTCGTTACAGCGTTCAGGTCACTGGCTTTTTATATATACAGATTCCACAAGCACCTCTCTTTACTTGGTGTGAAAATTAATTTTATGTGTCCACTTGGCTAAATCATGGTACCCAGATATTTGGTCAAATACTAGTGTAGATGTTGCTGTGAAGGTATTTTATTGAGATGTCATTAACATTTAACTCAACAGACTTTGGGTAAAGCACATTATAGGGTAATGTAGTCCCCTTGTGAATAAATATATGTAGAATCCAGTAAAGCAGACTTGGAACCCAAATTTCAAGATTTTCTATGTTAGCTTTTTAGCATTTTATTTTTTGTTTCCTCATTTCCATCTTTGCGGCTATGGTATAGAGTTTTACATTTGAGGCAGGAATTGTATAGTCTTTTGTAGTAATACCTTGGACGTCACCACTTTGAAAGGTTTTACCAGGTGTCCTGGGTAATAATGCAGATTTTGTAATCAAAGAAAACACGATAATTTCAAGAGAAACATCAAAAGTGCTTTATTCAAAGTAATGTCCCCTGGGCAGGTTGGTTGACAAGAAGAGCATTCCAGTGCTTCCGAAACCAAGTCTGGGGCTATGGAGTGAAGAGGTTTAAGTTGTGCAACTCAACACCCTCTTTCTGAAAGTGGCCCCCGGCCCCAGACCCTCGGGCCTTCGGGGGGTGGATCCCTAACTTCCCTGCAGGGCTTCGTGGGTGTGTCCGCCCTGCAGGAGAAGCAGCAAAAAAGGCTGAAATAATCCACGTCCTGGGAGTTGCTGCGGTGCCATTATTTAGTTGGGTCATGTTTGACTTCTGGCGGTGCGATTAGGTCTAGAAGGCCCGTGTGATTTTCACACTCTGCTTTAAACAATAATTAGCATCATTGATCTGTCTGCAGCTTGAGTAACTCACTGCGCCTTGTTTTTTCATTGGCTGAGCAGTGTCACCAAGAGTCACCCCACATGCCACGCCCTCCCCTCTAGCACCCACTTGGGGAGGTCACAAGAAAACAGCAGTGTAGAGCAGTGTGATCACTGAGATGGGTTTTGCCCACTTCTCTAATTAAACGTTGCCCAATAGCCGATCTTCCGTGAGCAACGTAGCAGCCAAGCCAGAGACACTCTCTTCGGCGGCCTTGGCCTCTAAGAAGTTTTCGGCCTTGAGATCTGAGATGCGTTCGGATGGTTTCAGGCGAAGTCATTTCTGGCCTCAGCTTTGCTGGTGAGAGGCTGTGTTCTGAAGCCTGAGAGCAGGCCGTGCAGGAATGAGAACGATGTCAGAAAGTATTCCGGGGCAGGTGGGAGAAAGCACACCCTGGAGATGTCGAAACGTTTCATGAGCAGGAACAGCCCGTTCCCAAGCAGACCTGACTGGCTTGACTTGCGTTTTGCCCATTGGCTAAGTGGCGATGCTGCCAGGGAAAAGCGTCGCTGAAGGAAGGCCACACAGGTGAGGCGTGGTGCCACACACCCGGCCCTGCCCGCTTCTTGCAACAGGGACAGATGAGGACTCCTCGGGAGGCGCAGGTGTTCTGTCTGAACAGGGGAGCCCCGCCCCTTGGGCACGAAGCTGAGTCAGAGGGCATTGCTCGGAGGAGACCTCTGGGTGGCTGCGAGCAGTGTGGGGTGACTGAGCTGCCGCCTGAGCCTGTCACACCACCCCGTGGGCTGTGGCCGACACTCACCTTATCTGATGGCACAACCTTCTCAGGGCGAACTGGGATGTTTGCATCACACGGGATGAGGATTAATTTCCTGCTACTACTGAGACGATTCGCCACGAGCTCAGGGGCTTAAAACGACACAGATGCGTTCTCTTCCGGTTCTGGAGGTCAGAAATCCGAAATCACTCTCACGGAGCTAAGGTCAAGGTGTCTGAAGGCGCCACCGGAGAATCTGTTTCCTCGCCTTCCTCAGTGTCCGTGGACACCTGTATTCCGTGGCCTGTGGTCCCTTCCTCTGTCTTCACCCTCATCACCTCTCCCTCCGCCTTCCTCTGAGAAGGACACTTGTGACCTCATGTAGGGTCCACCCAGATAATGCAGGGTAACTTCTCCATCCCAGGCCTTAATTTAATCACATCCGCGCAGTGCCTTTGCGTCTGAAGTGACATTCACTGGTTCTGGGGGCTGTGACATGGGTATCTGTGGGGGCCGTTGCTCAGCCTCCACACTGGGCCAGGCGGACTGCCCTCACTGGTGGAGGCTCAATTCCTCATGAACTTGATAACGAAAAAACCACTGAAATCTGTAAAGAATTTTGTGAGTTTATTTGAGCCCAGAACTGTCGACATATGCCGGGAAGCAGAAGCTCAATGAATTGAGATAATGCTCCGGAGAATGGCGGGTTACATCTGTATTTATACATCGCAATCAAAGGAGGGGCATAGGGGGGTTACATGAAATTCATTGGTGATGGATTTAGGAGGAGGGATAAGCAATCCCACCTGGGATTGGATAAAAAGTAAAATGATGGACACGTACTTAGGTGAGTGCAGGAACAATGAACACGATAATAAAGGAATTTGCGGTATCTGTCCTGGTGCCCACCACATTTTGGCTGTGCCCCCGGGACTCCAGAAAAAGGGAAGTTACAAGTTACCCAGACATCTCACACATATGTTATCTTAGAGGCAAAGAGGCAAATGGCTCAGGAAAGATCTAAGTGGATCTTTGTCAGGGAAAATACAGACCCAGGACATGACTACCCACCATAACCTGTTTGCAGTTATTTAATTTTCAAACCATCTTTTGTGGTGACTTTAGGTCTCTAAGTTTGCAGGACCGCCACGCCGGCCTCCCCGGAGCTGGTCGGGTCAGCATGTGGCTCCTTCCGTCCACAAACTGTTCCCAGGAGCACGTGAGGGCTGGGGAGGGCCGGGAGAGGCACTCCTTTATTTGGGGGCTTTGGGGAATTCCTCAGCCATGTGGGGTGGGAATACATCTTTCAGTGCCATTGCTGTTCCTGTAACATGCGTGCACACACACATGCTCTCACATACACACTTTCATTCTTTATCGCTGGAAAGTCTGTCTCTTTGGTTGCACTCCGTGTCGGTTTATTTCCTGGAGTGACCATAGCAAGATCTCTTAATACAGCCAGTCTGGCGCCAGGGCCTCTATGAACCTCAGTGCTGCGAAGAGGGAGCAGCATAGAACACGCCAGGAGGCCAGATTGCACCTGGTTCTGCCCCAAGGCGTTATCTGATCCTGATGAAGGCATCTCACCTGTGCCAGCTCAGCCTCCCAGCTCCCACAGAGGAAGTTTGTCTACAGCTGAGTCCTACCCCCCCCCCCCCCGCCCTAGTCCCCTCCAATGTGGTCTAGAGAGCACTAGTTGCAAGAACAACTATGTGGGGGGAAAGGGTGTATAAGTAAGTTGGGGAAATGTTTTACTTTATTTTTAAAAAATATACTTTATTGATATTTTACAGAGAGGAAGGGAGAGGGATTGAAAGTCAGAAACATTGATTGGAGAGAAACATCGATCAGCTGCCTCCTGCACACCCCCCACCGGGGATTCGCCCGCAACCAAGTACATGCCCCTGACCGGAATCGAACCTGGGACCCTTCAGTCTGCAGGCCGACGCTCTAGCCACTGAGCCACACCGGTTTCGGCTGGGGAAATGTCTTAGTGTGAGTCTACTGCCGCTTCTCTTGGAGAGCCACATGCACTTATGCAGAACAAAGGCTCTGAAAAATCCTGCAAAAATCCTAAGTATCTTTCGATACCTCAGACCGACTGTGTCTGGATTACAAAGCGCTTTGGTGTTTTTTGTTGTTTTTTGAGGAGCAGAGTTTGAGAAATAGTCATAATCTAGTGTCTAAGGAAATCTTGATGTCTGCTCCTTTAAGATGACCTTTGAACCGGAGCCATTTTGCCAATAAACTTTGGCCACTGAGAAGAATAAAAAATGTTCTCCGCTGCCTTACCCAGAGGCTTTGTTCATCTTCACCATCAGTCTAAATGGGGGTGCGAGGCCCAAGGGCAGGAACGCGTGAGCCAGCCCTGACCCTGAGAGGGCCCACCACGGGGAGGGCTTTCTCCCTGCCACCGGCCCCTTGAACAGTCTGCTGGGCCCTGAGCATCTCTTCAGCGACACTGGCCGGGGCACCAAGATGACGTTTGAGCAAAGACTTGGGAGAGCTGGAGGAGTGTGTCAGGTGGATGCTTGGAGATGGAACTTGCCGGAAGAGGAGCAGCCTGTGCGTGGGCGCCATGGACGGAGCGTGAGGGGCGGCCCGGGCTCAGAGGCTGGTAAGGAGGCCGCAGCGTGGGGGGAGGAGGGTCAAGGAGAAGGAGGGTCAAGGGACGAGGCTGGTGGAGATGACCCGTTTTCAGAAGGTCAGACTGTGAGGAGAAAACTCAGTGGTTCATCCACTCTTCGTGTTCAGGGACATTAGGAAAGTTCTCAATATTTCGTTACTGGGCCCAAGATTCTAGAGGGTGGGGCCTTCGCCCCTGATCAGACTCTGCGTCTAGGAAACAAATGATCTCCTCGGTATCGCCTCTCCCCTCTCTCTCTTCTGCTCTCTCAAGGACATCTGGGGGTCTGCCCGTGACTGACACACACAGAGCAGTGGCTTTTAACATTTGTCACATTTATCTGTTGTATGACATGACGTTTGTGAACATTAATGTGGAAACCAGACTCTCCACTCCTGGCTGTGTTATAATATCAGGAGTCTCTTCCTCTTTAGAAGGAGTCCCTTTCGATGGACTGTTCTGACTTTGCAACTAACTAGCTGTGATCTTGACCCGGTCACTTAAGTCCACCTGAGGTTGGTTTCTTTCCCTGGACGTGGGTGGGTGTAGATTAGATGACCTGTAAAGTCCCTTTCTTTCCGAAAAGCCCTTGGTCTGCCCTCTCTAGCAAACAGCATTTCTTTCCCAGCAGGTCTCCTCGCAGAGGTCAAACCAGCAATTAACACCCCCCCCCCACACACACACATGCTTTTTTGCTTGTAAAACATGAATAATTCATAAGTGGGCTTGGGAAGCGGGGTTGGAGGTCCCTTCGGTCCATTCCCCTGTGGCCCACATGACCAGCGCTCACATACCAGAAAGGTGACCAAGGACAGCTTCCATTCCGTTCACACTGAGCCTCTCACCTCTAAGATCGCTAAAAAGTAATCCAACACAGGATTGTACAGGGTGGGCAAACGTAGGTTCACCGTGGTTCATATGGAAAATAGGACCATAATTCATCAATAATACAGGAATAAACCATATTTGTTACTCACAACTGTAAACCTACTTTTGCCCCACCCTGTACCTCACCAGTTCATCAGTTTGGAGCTGGAAGGCTCTGAAAGACCCTGTCGCTCAGCGTCTTCATTGGAGCAACCAGGAAGCAGAGGTTTGGGAGGCCAACGGCTTGTCCTCGGTGGGAATGCCCGATGGGACCGAGCCAGGACCAGAATCCTGACCCCTAGCTCCAGCTGAGGCTGGCTCCCTCACCTCCTGTGACTTCTGTTTTGCCAAAGGCTACCCCTGACCCTCAAATTATGAGATGTCTCAAAATGTTTCTGGGGTGCTGATGAAGAGCGTTGAAGGTAAGAAGTCTTAGTTTTGTTTTTAAAAATGCATTCATAGACCCGGGGCAGTTGAAAGGTCAGCCAATGTCCCTGAAAAGTGAAAACATTCTGTCTTAAACGATACACTTTACAAACCCTGGAAAGTAAGTGGAGAAGAATGAAACACTCAAAATCATAGTCTTCACCTCAATGAGTCCGAAGTTTCAGTTTTGCAAGATGAGTAAATCCTTGATCTGACGTAAGCATGGGGACCGTAGTGAACAATACTGCTTTGTACACTTGAAATGTGCTTGGCAGATTTTCAATTACGGTTTCTCAACACCCCCCCATCCACACACACACACACACACCCACACACACATACATATACACACACCCATACATATACACACACACATATACACACACACATACACACACACAGATATACACACACACATACACACACTCACACCCCCCCCACACACACACACATGCACATACACATACCCCAAAAGGACAATGGTAGCTATGTGGAGACAGTGGATGTAATATATTAATCAGCTTGATTTTGGTGATCACTTCACAATGAATATGTGCCAAAACATCAAGCTGTACATCTTAGTCACACACAGTGTATATATGTTAATGATACCTCAACAGGCTGTTAAAAAAAAAAGTGGAAACCAGTTTGGCTCAGTGGATAAAGCCTCGGACTGTGGACTGAAGGGTCCCAGGTTCGACTCCGGTCAAGGGCATGTACCTTGGCTGCGGGCACATCCCCAGAAGGGGGTGTGCAGGAGACAGCTGACCGATGTTTCTCCCTCATCAAAGTTTCTGACTCTCTATCCCTCTCCCTTCTTCTCTGTTAGAAATCAATAAAATATATTTAAAAAAAAAAAAGAATATTCTTACTCCTTCCTCACTGCTGCATTTCATCTCCTTCATCACTAGGTGGCCCCCTGGCTAGCAAACTGTATGGAGAATGCTGCTTGCCTGCGCATCCTTTTTGGAGTGAAGGTAAAAGGCAAGAGTGTGCCCCAAATCAGTGCTTTCCTGCCTCTCAGAGGGGCAGGAGGAGAGGGAGGGGCTTTTCGAGGCCCCTGTGTTCTGGCAGCACCGTTCCTGTAAGGCAGCGGCAGAGCTGAAGGGGCTGCTGTAATGAGAATGAGCAGATTAAGTGTGAAAGGAACACTGTCAAAGCCCAATTGCCAGCACAGGAAATGAGCGAGGCCCGGAATAGATGCGGAGGGAGCTGATTGCGCTGCAGCATGGGCCTCCGGAGGGAGGGGGGTGGGGACGCATCAGCTCGGAGCTGCTCCTGGGAGAAGCTCGGGCCTGATGAATGGAGTGCCCGTCACAGACGGCGCAGAGATACAGAACAGCAGGTGTCTTCCCGGGAGGGCCCCGCCCGCCCTAACAACCCCTCACTGAGCTCACAGACTCCGGAGGTGGTACCGCCAAAGCCCGGAAAGGGAAAACGTTCCATCTTAAGTGATACACTTGACAAACCCTTATTTTTAATCTGGCCTTTTATTTTCATTTCCCCCCTCTTTGACTCAAACTGGCCTCCGCTAGAACCCTGACTCACCCCGCCCCTCCCTTCTTAATCATTAAGCCCCCAGGACAGTGAGGTTCTGGTCGGCAGCCAGTGGCCTTAGAAACAAGGTCTGCTGACTATGGAGACAGCTTTCAATCCAAATGAACACAACATCTGGTCTCAGTGGTGTTTTAGCTCCGGACCCGGGAGAGCAGAGAGACCCGCAGAACGAGTCCTTGTGAAACTGGACAGAGCAACTCCATGGCTGACCTCAGGGCCAAAGGCTAGGATCAGTTGCCCCCACCCAGCACCCCCTGATCAGCAGGCGCCATGATTCATGATCGTTCCTGTATAACCCACGCCCGGAAAGCCATCGGAAGCCCGGTCTGTGAGCACAAGGCACCTGTGACTCCGGGCATGGCGCCGTCTCCTTAAGAGATCCTTACTTTTTCTTTTTAAAAAATATATTTTATTGGTTTTTCACAGAGAGGAAGGGGGAGGGATAGAGAGTTAGAAACATCGATGAGAGAGAAACATCAATCAGCCGCCTCCCGCACACCCCTAACTGGGGATGTGCCCACAACCAAGGTACATGCCCTTGACCGCATCACACTGCCTGCACCCCAACACCCACATCACACCGCCTGCACCCCAACACCCACATCACACCGCCTGCACCCCAACACCCACATCACACCCCCTGCACCCCAATACCCACATCACACCGCCTGCACCCCAACACCCACATCACACCCCCTGCACCCCAACACCCACATCACACCACCTGCACCCCAACACCCACATCACACCCCCTGCACCCCAACACCCACATCACACCCCCTGCACCCCAACACCCACATCACACCGCCTGCACCCCAACACCCCCATCACACCACCTGCGCCCCAACACCTGCATCGCACCACCTGCACCCCAACACCCACATCACACCAGCTGCATCCGGAGACCCCGTGCCAGAGGGCCGAGCGAGGCCCAGGCGTCTGCACCCTAATAAATCCCCGAGACTCAGCAGGCCCAACCCAGGGACCCACTGGGGTGAAGAAGAGAGAAGTGGGGGGATCTGTGCTCACACGGGGCTCGATTGCATTGTGCAGTGAGAAACCACGCGTGGCTCAGGGGCCGGTGGGAGCTTCTTCATCTTACCCGGCGCTCACACCTATCATGACATTTTTCCTCACCTCGCCCTATTCTACGGGGGGGGGGGGGGGGGGGAGTGGGGAGGGGGGTGTCTGAGGCACTGGGAGGTTAAATGGTTAAATACCTTGTTAACGATCAGATCACGAAGCCAGTAAGCCAGCAGCCTGAGGCCTGCCCCTGAGGCGAGTGTGGCCCCAACGTCTGTCATCACCAGGCCATCGGGACGGGGAGCCCAGTCACTCAGAGCTTGTGGAGCACCCGATGTCAGTGTGAAGACAGCGGTCCCAGGTCAGCCTCCAGAGACCCCGTGCCAGAGGGCTGAGCAAGGCCAGGCGTCTGCACCCCAATAAATCCCTGACACTCAGCAGCCCGAACCCAGGGACCCACTGGGGTAAAGAAGAGAGAGGCTGGGGCTGAGGCCACTTGGAGGTGCCAGTGCCGGGCTCACAGGTCCCAGAGGCCTCCCCCAGTGTCAACAGTGACAGGAGAGGACGGATCAGAGCGGTGTTGAGAGGGGAAGAGGTGAGAGCCGGTCACGGCTGACGGGGCCGCAGGGGAGACGGGCGCATTCAGGCGACGCAGGAGATGCAGGGTCAGTGACTGACATGCGGGGTGCCACCGGGGAGGCTGTGGGGGGAGAGGTGATGGAGTGAGCTTGAACTTGACGCTGAAGCGATGGGCAAACACGCGGCAGGAGAGACTCAGCCGGTCACCCTGGGCAGAGTCTAACCCCAGAGGAGGAAAGGGGGGCCTGAGACTGGGGGAAGGAGGGCTTTTCTCTCCAGGGCTTAAGTGGCCTTCATTCCAAGGGACTGGGCTCCCTGGGGTTCTCACTGAGGGCTGTGGTGATGGGGTGGCCCTGCACCCTAAGAGCCTGCGGGGTGCAAGCAGGGTGCCCGGGAGGGGCTGAGCCTGTGGGAGTGGCGCCAGGCCCTTCGAGTGAGGCCTCTTGGTGCTCCTTCAGTCGCCCCACCTTGGTGACACCTGCTTGACAGCACGCATCTGAGCTGAGCTGTGAGAACGAGAGAGGAGAGAGTCCTTTCTGTGGGGCTCAGTGTGGGTGGCAGGGGTGACACCGGCTACGGACAGCTGGGCCGCTGGGACAGGTGCCACCTAGAGCGGCAGAGAGCAAAGGCTCAGACACACTGGCGAGCAGCCGGGCGTGAGCGCGTGGCTTCGTGGCTTGAATATTCACCGAGAACCATCGCCGGCGGGTGTGGCCCCGCGGCTGAGCATCGACCTGTGAGCCAGGAGGTCACAGTTCCATTTCAGGTCAGGGTCTTGTGCTCAAAGTGTGGGAGAGGTGTGCTTTAGAGGACGCCAGAGTTTGTGTCTGTGCGGCTGAAGCCAGAGCAGACGTCGCGGGGGCCCTGTTCTCCGGCTCTGCGACTGTGAGCAGCAGTAGGTCAGGAGCCGCTTGGAAGGAGACGCAGGATTTGGGCAAGCGACAGACTAAAGTGGTGGACAGTAACACCATGGGACCGGGGCCCGGGCTCCAGCATCCAGCTGGGCTGAAGATAACGCGCCCACAGAGAATACATAGCTTCTAGACCTCTCCTGGGGCCGCTAAACAGAGCGACCGTGAACTGCAAAATTGTGAAGCTAATAATAGCCTGCTTCCTATTGTGTTATTTTATTTTATTTTATTTTATTTTTTATTATTTTTTTAATAGCTTTATTGTTCAGTTTATTACTTACATTTTTTCCCAATAGCTCCCCTCCACCCAGTACCCATCCCACTCTACGCCCTCACCTCCCCCCACCCTCTGTCCTCTCCCATAGTTGCATGACCTTTGTCCAGTCTCTTGCTGTACTTCCCGCACCCTTTTTCTCACCGAGCATTATCAGTCCATTCCCTCTCTATGTCCATGATTCTGTTCTATTCCCCATTTTATTCTGTTCATCACATTGTTAATTCACTTGATTTTTAGATTCATTTGATAGATGTGTACCTGTTGTTCGTAATGTACATTTTTACCTGTTTCTTCTTCCTCTTCTCAAATAATACCTTTCAGCATTTCATATAGTGTTGGTTTGACGGTGATGAACTCCTTTAGCTTTTTCTTATCTGTGAAGCACTTTATCTGACCTTCAATTCTGAATGACAGCTTTGCTGGATAGAGCAATCTTGGTTGTAGATTCTTGCTGTTCATCACTTTGAATATTTCTTGCCACTCGCGTCTGGCCTGCATCGTTTCTGTTGAGAAATCCGCTGACAGTCGTATGGGTGCTCCCTTATAGGTAACCAACTGTTTCTCTCTTGCTGCTTTTAATATTCTCTCTTTATCTTTTGCTCTTGGCATTTTAATTATGATGTGCCTTGGTGTGGTCCTCTTTAGATTCCTATATTTTGGGGTTCTGTGCACTTCTTGGGTTTTCAAGTCAATTTCTTTCACCAGGTGGGGGAAGTTTTCAGTCACTATTTCTTCTAGTAGGTTTTCATTATCTTGCTCTCTCTCTTTTTCTGGCACCCCCATAATTCGGATGTTGGTATGCTTGAGGTTGTCCCAGAGGCCCCTTATACTATCTTCAATTTTTTGGACTCTTTTGGCTTTCTGCTTTTCCAGCTGAGTGGATTTTGCTTTATTGTATTTCAAATCTTTGACTTGGTTTTTGCGGTCGTCTGGACTGCTTTTAGGTCTTTGTGTAATATTTTTTATTTCAGTCAGTGTATGCTTAATTTCTAGTTGGTCTTTTTTCATATCCTTGTAGGCGTTGTTCATTTCTTTGTAAGTGTTGTTTATTTTGGCATAGTTCTCATTAATTTTATCCGCCTTATCTAGTAGTCTCTTCATAAACCTAATTACTGTGGTTTTGAACTCTATGTCTAATCCTCTTTTTTCCTCCATTTCTTTCACAGCTGAGTTCTTTCCTTTTCTTTGCATTGTTGTTGCTTTCCTGAGTTGGTTCCTTAGCGGTGTGTGATAGGTATCCTCTAAGGAACCAGTGGCTCAGCTTCCTTTGCAGCGCACACCGTCAGCCCTAGGTCTGCCCTACTTGTCGCGCAGTTTGCGTCTAATGGGCGCGCTCCGTCGGGCTTAGGTCCGCCCTTCCTGGCTCCCCCCCGTTTCAGGTCTATGGGGCTCGCGGCGTCAGCTTATCTGTGCTTATCTGTGCGGCTCATGGGTCTCGGTGTTGGGTGGCTATGTAAATCCACCGCTAGTCTCCCCGTTGCCAGACAACTCTGCCTCTCCCTAACTGAGTCTGCACAGCCAAAGACTCACTCAGGGGTGTAAAACAAAGCAGTATGGTGGTCTCCAAGCAAGTGAGTTGCGCGTTCTCTGCCCGCGTTCTCTGCCCGGTTGCGTACTCCAATTTACTCGTGCACTCTCCCCAAACACACAGACCTCAGCCGCGCCGGGGATCCTCCTTTCCGCGACCTGGGAGCTCACCTGGAACTGGGGGGTCGGTGCTGTGGGAGACCTCTGCCCTCCTCGCTGGAGAAAACCAGCCGGGCCGGCTGTCTGCCGCCCGTCCCTCACCGCTCTCGCGTGCTCCGAACCTCAAAGCTGCACACCGCTGCTCCCGAGTCACCGCCTTTACTCTCATGTGCGGAATTTCCCCACAGCCAGCTCTCCGGCGATTTCTGGATGCTGTTCGTTTCGTTACTAAGTTGTAGTTTCAGAATTGTTGCGTGGACAGCTAGATATGTGCTCACCTATGCTGCCATCTTAGTCGAGTCTGTGTTATTTTATTTTATTGATTTTTCACAGAGAGGGAGAGGGACCGAACGTCAGAAACATCGATCAGCTGCCTCCTACACCCTCCGCTGGGGATGTGCCCACAGCCAAGGCACATGCCCTTGACCGGAATCAAACCCGGGACCTTTCAGTCCTCAGGCCAACACTCTATCAACTGAGCCAAACTGGTTTCGGCTCTGTTGTTATTATCCCAACCGTACTCCCAGCTCTTAGCTCCTTTCTCCCTTACCCTATGCCTGGGGGAGACGTTGACATAAATTATTAGCTCTCTTTTAAGAGTGAAAATATTAGCACCCAGAGATTAAATGACATGGCTGAGGCTCTGGACTTAGATGACAACTTATATCCCTCGCTGTCTCACAAGCTTATGCTTCTGCTTTTGATGCCTTAGGTTTCAAACCTTCGTCTTTGCCAACTTCACAGACACCCCACTTCTCTGTGAGGCCTGCTGCTCTCGGGGCCGGTTTCTGTGTCTCAGATCAGCACACCTTCTGAGCGCCGCCCCTGAACCCTGTCTTCCGAGCAGTTTCTAACCACTGAGTCCAGAATGAGCCCTCTGAACACAGAGCCCGCGCCCCGCTACCCGCATCACACGCATCACGCCGCCTGCACCCCCCACCCACATCACACACATCACATCACCCCCCCACATCACACACATCACGCCGCCTGCACTCCCCACCCACATCACACCCCCCACCCACATCACACCGCCTGCACCCCCCACCCACATCACACCACCCCCCACCCACATCACACCACCCCCCACCCACATCACACCACCTGCACCCCCACCCACATCACACCACCCCCCCACCCACATCACACCACCCCCCACCCACATCACACCACCCCCCCACCCACATCACACCGCCTGCACCCCCCCACCCACATCACACCACCCCCCACCCACATCACACCACCCCCCAGCCACATCACACCACCCCCCCACCCACATCACACCACCTGCACCCCCCCACCCACATCACACCACCCCCCCACCCACATCACACCACCTGCACCCCCCCACCCACATCACACCACCCCCCCACCCACATCACACCACCTGCACCCCCCCACCCACATCACACCACCCCCCACCCACATCACACCACCTGCACCCCCCACCCACATCACACCGCCTGCACCCCCCCACCCACATCATACCCCCCCACCCACATCACACCGCCTGCACCCCCACCCACATCACACCACCCCCCCAGCCACATCACACCACCCCCCCAGCCACATCACACCTCCCCCACCCACATCACACCGCCTGCACCCCCCATCCACATCACACCCCCCACCCACATCACACCACCCCCCAGCCACATCACACCACCCCCCAGCCACATCACACCACCCCCACCCACATCACACCGCCTGCACCCCCACCCACATCACACCACCCCCCAGCCACATCACACCACCCCCACCCACATCACACCTCCCCCACCCACATCACACCGCCTGCACCCCCCATCCACATCACACCCCCCACCCACATCACACCACCCCCCAGCCACATCACACCACCCCCCACCCACATCACACCACCCCCCCAGCCACATCACACCACCCCCCACCCACATCACATCACACCACCCCCCCCACCCACATCACACCTCCCCCACCCACATCACACCGCCTGCACCCCCCATCCACATCACACCCCCCACCCACATCACACCACCCCCACCCACATCACACCTCCCCCACCCACATCACACCGCCTGCACCCCCCATCCACATCACACCCCCCACCCACATCACACCACCCCCCAGCCACATCACACCACCCCCCAGCCACATCACACCGCCTGCACCCCCCCCACATCACCCACATCACACAGCCTGCACCCCCCCCACATCACGCACATCACACCAGGCTGCCTAAGCCACACGATCGGCAGCATTTTCCAAAGGACTAAGCTTATCACTTAGATGGTCATTTGATTGTCAGAGCAGCCCCGTGCAGGAGGCATTGTCACTACCTACAGTGAAGACTGGGACCCGGATGGCCACATGCTTGTTTCATGAACCCCCAGCCTCCCCGCCGAGTGCGACCTGGGCCTGGGGCTCTTGCAAATACAAATCCCTGCTCTTGCCACACAACTTTCCTCCCTTCCAGTGACGTCACTACATTTCTGAAAGGCTGAAGAGAATGGAAAACAGCGTACCCTGTTCCGACGTGACAGCTAGGACAGAGGTTTTCAGCCGGGTGCATGGTGAGTGTGTGAGAAAAAGGAGGTAGCCACGACCAGCCACACCCCCAGTAGCAAACACGCTTTCCCTCACCAGTCGCCTCCAAATGGCCAAGGAGTGGGGCCAAGCAGATGTGAATCATTGTGAGCTGCCCACACACCAGAGGCAAAGCCTGTCAAACACATCTGGGGCTGATCTGTAACACACTGAGTGACAGCCGGGGACATCCCAGTGAGGACTGTGCCTGATGTTAAAAAACCACCCCCATTGGCATGAGATTGAATTAAAGCAAGGGACAGAAGGCCTCCCTCCCTCCCTCCCTCCCTCCTTCCCTCCCTCCCTCCTCCCTTCCCTCCCTTCCTTCTTCCTTTCTTCTTTGTGAAAATGAAATGTATGAAAAGAGACAGCACAGATGACCAGTATCAATATGAGGATCCATTTCTGTAGATTCTTCAGGTATTAACAGGGTGGCTCTCTATTGAGGGCTGCCCTCCCCGGCCCCGGCCCACCGAGGACATTAGGCAGGGCCAGGACTGGCCTTGGGTCTGCACCAGGCTCTGTCCCAGGCCTCCTGTGCTGGGTGCCTCGTCAGCACGTAGGAATGTTGGCAGACGACCCTGTTCTTCTGTTCCGCGGGAGGGTGCTTATTGCTGTGAGCACAGCACTTTGTTACAGCGGGACCCGTGACATCTGGGGACCCAACGTTTGTGTTTCTCACTGTTTAAGGGCAACCCTCTTATGAGACCGCGAAGGTCACGGTAACACCCACACTGCACCCCGATGAAGTTAGAAGTAATCATTTCACTTCAGGGAAACCGGGGTGAGAGCTAATTCATTCTCTTGACATACTGTCAGGGGCCAGGGGAGGGGTCTAGAGAAGGAGGACTTGTTGAAATTGGGGGAGCAGCTTCGTTCCGCAGACCATCAGCTCCGTTTCATGCAGTGGGACAGCAGACCTCCTTCGCCCTCTCAGGCCTTGAAGATTGTTCGGTGCAGAGGGGACGCAAAAGGTCTCTGGACTGTGGGCAGGAGGGAGAGATAAAGGTGGGCACTAGAGGAGAAACAGGGAGGTAAAACAGCATTCTTTTTTTAAAAAATATCTCTCGTTATTGATTTCAGAGAGGAAGGAAGAAGGAGAGAGAGACAGAAACATCAATAATGAGAGAAAATCACGGATCGGCTGCCTCCTGCACGACCCCCACTGGGGATCGAGCCCGCAACCCAGGCCTGTGCCCTTGGCCGGAATCGAACCTGGGACCCCTCAGTCTGCAAGCTGACGCTCTGTCCACTGAGCCAAGCCGGCCAGGGCAAAACGGTGCATTCTTATTGGATTCTGAGACCCAGCCCTCCCTGTCCTCCCCTGCTCTTAGAATCCTGCCCTGGACCCTGTCCTCCAGGTGGGAGACTGGAGAGTCCTCGGGGAATCTCAGCAGCCCAGGAAAAACGTCCAGATACCGAGTTTCCCAGGGAAGCCAGCCCCTGGCGGGAAGCTTGCTATTGAAGAGCCCCAGGCACTATTTTTACTGACAAACATGTGACCCAGGACCAGCGCCTGGGAGGCGAGTCCTGGTGTGAAAGAGTCGGACCAAGGCAGACCAGCATAAACCCAAAAAGCAACATGAAGAGACCTGGTGTTCAGAGAGAAAACGCTTTCTTAAAAAAACCTATCGGTAGTATCTTCAAGGATATAAGAAAAGAGATTTTGACCTTGAAACACCAACGATGATAATAAAACAGAACTTTGAAAGATAAGACAGCTCTAAACATTTAGGAACACGGAAACAGGCGCTTTTAAGGAGTATGACAGCTCTGGTCGGTGTGGCTCAGTTGGTTGGAATGTTCCAAACCCCAAGGGGTGTTGGGTTCCATTCCCAGTGGGGGAACATGCCCAGTGGGTTCCCCATGCAGGAGGCAATTGATCCATGTTCCTCTCAGATTAATGTTCCTCTCTTCCTTCCTCTCTCTAAAATCAATAAAGAAAAATCAATAAATAATAAATAAAAATCAAAAACATAAAGTGGAAGGTAAAATTGAGGAAGTCCTCAAAAAGTAAAGCAAAACCCCAAAACTATGCAAAAGCAAAACAAAATAAAATAAAGAAACAAAGAGTAATATTGCCTTGGGGCAAGGGAAACAAAAGAAAAAATAAACAAATGGGATTACATCAAACTAAAAAGTGTTTGCACAGCAAAAGGAACCATCAACAAAATGAAGAGACAATCCGCTGAACGGGAGGACACATTCACCAACGCTACATCTGATAAGGGGTTCATATCCAAATTTTATGAAGAATTTATAAAACTTGCCCTAGCTGGTTTGGCTCAGTGAATGGAGCACTGGCCTGCAGACCAAAGGGTCCCAGGTTCGATTCTGGTCAAGGGCATGGACCTTGGCTGCAGAGCTTCTCCCTGGCCTGGCCCTGGTTGGGGTCGATGTAGGAGGCAACCAATTGATGTCTCTCTCGCATGGGTGTTTCTCTCTGTCTTTCCCCCTCTCTTCCACTCCC
The DNA here is from genome assembly GCA_027563665.1 of Antrozous pallidus. Taxonomy (NCBI): domain Eukaryota; kingdom Metazoa; phylum Chordata; class Mammalia; order Chiroptera; family Vespertilionidae; genus Antrozous; species Antrozous pallidus. The sequence continues at coordinate 89,117,038 of CM050519.1, forward strand.
TCCAAAAGATCAGAGGAAAAACATCCTCGGGTGAAGATTAACACCAATAACAACAAAAAAGAATTTGTAAAACTCAATACAAAAAAAAAAAAAAAAAACAGTTAAAAATGGGCAAAGGGCCTGAATAGACACGTCTCCAAAAATGGGTGCTAGAGATTAAAAAGATGCTAATCATCAGAGAACTGCAAATCCAAACCACAGTGAGCTCTCACCGCACACTTGCCAGAATGGCTGTCCTCACTCAATCCACAAACAAGTGTTGGCAAGAACGTGGAGAAAGGGGTAGAAGGCAGATCGGTGCAGCCGCTGTGGAAAGCAGTATGGGTCACCTCAAAAAAGTGAAAATGGAACAGCTTTATGACCCAGCAATTCCACTTCTGGGAATATATCCAAAGAAGCCTGAAACACTCATTTGAAAGAACACATACACCCCTATGTTGATGGCAGCATTATTTACAACAGCCAGGATTTGGAAGCAGCCCGAGTGCCCGTCAGTAGAGGAGTGGATAAAAAAAGCTGTGCTACATTTGCACAATGGAATACTACTCAAATATATATAGAAAAGAAGAAAATCTTATCCTTTTCAACAGCATGGATGGACCTGGAGAACATTATGTTAAGTGAAATAAGCCAGTCAGAGAAAGACTGATTTCACTCACATGTGAATCTAAGGAACAAAATAAACTAACAAAATAGAAACAGACTCATAGATAGAGCAGGCTGACAGCTGTCTGAGGGGAGGGCTGTTTTGGAGCTGGGTGAAAAAGGTGAAATGATTAAGGAAAAAGCAATAACTCAAGACACAGAAAGCAATATGGTGATTATAAGAGGGGAAGGAGGCTGGAGGGAGGTAGAAGAGGCTATGGTGGGATAAATGGTGATGGAAGGATACTTAACTTGAGATGGTGAGCACACAATACAATATACAGATGATATATTATAGACTTGTGTACCTGAAACCTATGTAATTTTATTAACCAATGTCACTCCAATAAATTCAATAAAAAATAAAACTAGAGGACTAACCTATACTAATAAAAGTGTAATATGCTAATTAGACTGGACAGCTGAACAACCTTCTGGGACATCATTCTGAACGTCCTTCTGGATGAAGCTGCAGCAGCTGGGGCTGAGGCAGAGGCAGTTAGGGGCAATTAAGCAGGCAGGCAAGCAGTTAGGGGTGATCAGGCAGGCTGGCAAGTGGTTAGGGGTGATCAGGCAGGCAAGCAAGTGGTTAGCAGCCAGCAGTCCTGGATTATGAGAGGGTGCAGGCTGGGCTGAGGAACCTCTCCTCTCCCATGCATGAATTTCGTGCACTGGGTTTCTAGTCCTATCTAATAAAAGAGTAATATGCAAATTTGACTGTACCTTTGCCACACTTACAAGCCACATCCACAGACACGCCCATCAGCCAATCAGGAGCAGATTATGCAAACAAACCCCAACCAAGATGGCTGCCGCCACTGAGAGCAGGAGGAAGGCTTGGGTTTCCCCGACAACAGAGGAAGCCAAGCTTTCTGCCTGCCTAAGCCTCCACTCAATGTTACAAAGTTTCAATTATAAAAGATACAAAACTGGTGGCAGCCACTGAGCTGTAGAGAACAGAGGCTTGGGTTTCCCTGGCAACGGATTAAGCCAACCTTTCCACCTGCCATTGCTGGCCTAGGCCTCCACTCTAGGCTACAAAGTTTCAATTGTAGACATAGATTAATCCCAGATCCCAGGGCCTCCGCTTGGGTTGCTGGGGGTGTGGCCGGCCTGCAAACTTCCACAGGCCCCTCGCCCAGGCTGCCCCAAACCCCAAGGTAACCCCCATCCTGATCTGGGACACTAACCCCCTCTACCCATGCACCAGGCCTCTATCCTATCTAATAAAAAATTAATTTGCAGATTGACCATCACTCCAACACACAAGAGAGCTGCCCCATGTGGTCAAAGATCCTACCCCATGTGGACACAAGATGGCCAGCAGGGGAGGACAGTGGGATGTTCCAGGCCTGCAAAGGAGGGCAGTTGTGGGCGATCAGGCCAGCAGGGGAGGGCAGTTGGGAGGGACCAGGCCTGCAAGAGAGGGGAGTTGGGGGCGATCAAGCCTGCAGGGGAGAGCAGTTTGGGTGGCCAGGCCAGCAGAGGAGGGAAGTTGGGGGCAAACAGGCTGGCAGGGGAGCAATTAGACATCAATTAGGTTAGCAGGGTAGTGGTTAGCGGGTGATCAGGCTGGCAGGCAGAAGCGATTAGGGGCAATCAGGGAGGCAGGCAGGTGAGCAGTGTAGAGCCAGCAGTCCTGGATTGTGAGAAGGATGTCCGACTGCCCGCTTAGGCCCAATCCTACTTGGATTGGGCCTAAACGGGCAGTCGGACATCCCTTGAGGGGTCCCAGATTGGAGACTGGGCTAAGGGACACCCCCTCCCCCGCCTCCTGTGCACGAATTTTGTGCACTGGGCCTCTAGTATCTAAATAATAGGAGATTCAGAGAGAAAGGGAAAGAAGAAAGGAGAGAGGGGGGAAAGGAGGGAGGAAGGCAGGAACAGAGCAAAGAAGGGAAATAAATTATTAGCAAAACAATCCAAAACAATTTCCCACATAAGAATGATCTGAGTTTCTAAACTGCCACAGATAAAAACATACAGTCCCGTATGTCATTGTAAGACTTTAAATCTCCTGGGATAAAGAGAAATCTTAGTGGATTACACAGGATCAAATTATAATGCTCTCTGGGCCCCGGCTGGTTGGGCTCAGTGGACAGAGTGTCCGCCTGTGGACTGAAGGGTCCCTGGTCCGATTCCGGTCAAGGGCACATGTCTGGGTTGCGGACTCAGTCCCCAGTAGGGGGTGTGCAGGAGACAGCTGATCAGTGATTCTCTCATCATTGATGTTTCTATCTCTCTCTCCTTTTCCCTTCCTTTTGGAATCAATAAAAATATATTTTTTAAAATGCTTCCTGTTTTTTTTTTTTTAAACAATGATACTAGAGGCTAGACAAATCAATGCCTTCAAAATGTTAAAGAAAAATGACTCGTATCTTAGAATTCTATGCATAGGTAAAACACCGATTGTGTATGGGGATTGAATGAAGACATTCTAAAAAGGCAGCATTTCAAAAATTGCATTTTCCCATGTGCCTTTATCAGAAAGCTACTAAAGGACATGTTTCCCCCAAACAAGGGTGTAAACCGAGAAAGAAGACACAGATACGGGAAACAGGAGCTCCAGCAGAAGAGCGGAGTGAAGGGAGTCCTCAGGAAGGTGGGAAAGGACATGTCAGGATGACAGTTCCACAGCAGATGTTGAAAACAAACAGTCCAGATTGGACCAGGTCAGAATATGTGGGAGACACTTCTTCAAGATGAACAAATTGATGAAGTCTGTGATGCTCTGAATGCTTTGAGAGGAAGTTTATATAACTGAATGAGAGCTGGTGTTTGAAATGGTGATAAGCAATAACAACAACAACACTAGTGATAATAAAAATTATTATCCAGGGAAACAAGAAGTTGTTCCGGATAGGAAAAGTCATTAGAGTTTACTACATGGCTTAGTTCAAGTAACATTTATATAGTCATAATGATAGAAACACCAAATAAAGATACAACAAAAATCATTATCTGTGTGGGAAGGACAAAGGGTTTGGGGAGGTTATGTGTGTTACACAGGGGTAAGGGAGGAGAGAAAACCAAGTCCCTAACTTGCAAACTGGTAAGTCAATAGATAATGCCTGAAAATGAAAAATCAAGGAACCTGGGCGAGAGGGGAGATAATTTTCCCTGTATTCTTCTGAGTTCTTAGCTGAGACCCCTGTAATAAAAGGCAGATTAACAAGAGGAAAACAAACAGAAGTTTATTAACAAGTATGCCTCAAATGTGCCTGAGAGATACCCAGGGAAAAATGAGTAACTCCCCAAGTGGCTTAGAATTTACACTTAAATACCATCCTCCTAAGGAAAGGGGTGGGATTTGGACCCCCCCCCCCAAGGGAGAGGAAATGATTTTTAGGAAGGATGAATAGGCCCAGAGGCGAACAGAGGGAAGGTATGATGGTTTGTGACAAAATGGCGTTGACTTCTAGTCTCTTCTCTTCTGATAAGTCTCGTTAAGTCTTCCCTGGTTGAAGAAACTCCTGGGAGGGGATTTATGACAATTGAGTTCCCTTGGAGGTTCTGTCTTTAAGCAAATAGGGAGCTCAGAGGAAGCTTCTCCTTGCATTTGCTGTTTTTCAAGTGCCTATAGCTCAAAATAATCAATATAGAACAGAATGGCTTATTGGGAGGAGTGGGGGGTGTCCTGAACTCCTACAGTCATATTTCAGGATGGCATATTTTACTGTCTTCAGAAGCAAAACAAATATTTTATTTAGGGATATAGAGGTTAATACTAAAAGCATCAGCTCAGCCGGTGTGGGTCAGCGGTTGAGGATTGACCTATGAACTAGGAGATGAGGGTTCGATTCCTGGTCTGGGCACATGCCCAGGTTGCAGGTTTGATCCCCAGTAGGGGGCGTGCAGGAGGCAGCTGATCCATGATTCTCTCTCGTCATTGATGTTTCTATCTCTCTCCCTCTCCTCTCTTCCTCCCTCTAAAATCAACAACAACAACAACAACAAAAACTAACAAATACATATCAGCCTCAGACACTTGAAAGTGGTTCATCTGGAGAAGAGGTCATGGGGGAACTCTATTTGTCTTCACAAATATTGTAGACTCAAACTAGCCTCACCTAATGCTGACTCACCCACCGTCCTCTTCCTTCTTAATCATTAAGCCCTCAGGACAGTGAGATTCTGGTTGGCAGCCAGTGGCCTTAGAAACAAGGTCTGCTGACTATGGAGACAGTTTTCAATCCAAATGAACATAACAACTGGTCTCAGTGGTGTTTTAGCTCCGGACCCAGGAGAGCAGAGAGACCCGCAGAACGAGTCCTTGTGAAACTGGACAGAGCAACTTCATGGCTGACCTCAGGACCAAAGGCTAGGATCAGTTACCCCCACCCTAGCACCCCCTGATCAGCAGGCGCCATGATTCATGATCTTTCCTGTATAACCCACGCCCGGAAAGCCATCGGGAGCCTGGTCTGTGAGCACAAGGCACCTGTGACTCCGGGCATGGCGCCGTCTCCTTATGAGATCTTTACTGTCTTGGCGGCAAACTCCTGTTGGTGATGCATTGGGCTTTCATGTATGCAGGCCAACGGTGCTGTTCAGGCTGGTACAGCATCACTTCAGTAAAAATTAAAGAAGTCAAAAAGTATAAACAAACAGAGAAGGCCCACATGGCTAGTCTCTCTGAACTGGCAAATTAAACTAAATGATGAGTGGTTTATAGCACGATAGCATGTGATTCTTGCCAGTTCTGCTCGAGGCACTTTGAGCTCAGAGCCAGAATGTCCTGTTTCTACACATGAAGGGAAGTTCAATATGAGCTCATTGATGGACACTTCCCAGGGGTGGGAAGGTCGCAGCCATATAAGAGATGCCGTTCTTATTGGTGGTTAAATTCCAGATGCAACCTGAAATTTCAGTTTTTCATGCGCATATGCAATGATGCGGGGAAAGAAGTCTTGAGAACTGGGATGAGAAGATGATCGAACAATTAAACGGGCGTCAGAAGAGTAGCTGATTTTTTCTTAAAAGCAATGTATCTGCAACATCAGGTTTGAACTTCCTGGTGTAGAACCCAGCCAAAGATAACATAAAGAAAAGACTGAGCAAAGAGCGATGACTTGAAATTCAACGGTGTTGACCTGTTAGTCACCTGTCCCCGTTGATTTCAGCTTTTAGTTGCACATATTCCAGTCTTAATCATTGTTGATATACTCAGTTGAGCAGGTATTCAACAGTCACTAAGAAAAAAACTGCTGAAAGAAGGCTCACGGGGTGGGGTGGGGTGGGGTAGAGAGCCGACTATTACATTCCACACTCCAAATGGATCCAAAGAATCAATCACCTGCTGAATGTGAAATGGACACCTGAACCCGTGAGAGCAAACTGAAAACATTTTCAAGGAAACAGGAAATGAATTCAAATATTGCAACTCATTCCCAAGCCCCTCCCACCCCCACTCCCACCACCCTCTCTCTCTTTTTCCAAAATCTTGTTTTGGCTTCAAGTTACTTTTCCACCAGTCTGTTCAGATTTTAATTTCATGGTGTGTTCACTCAAGCTTTGGTGAGCACCCAGCAATCATTGGAGCTGGCTGGTCAACACACCAAACCCATTACAACTTCTCATTTGCATGGCTCCAATCGAAAGCACTGAAGAGATTCAATGCAAAGCTAGTCCTTTAGTCACAGAGTCTCAGGGAATTCCCTTCCCATTCTCCTTCCAGTAGAGTCACTATGGGCATTTACATTGTGAAAACCAAATGCGTAATTTATGCAAAAGTAATTACAGTAGCTCTTTGAAAGGCGAGGTGTTCTGTGTTTTACTGACTTTATTTCCTAAAGTTTATTTTTAAATTTATATACAGTAGAATTCACTCTTTTTTGGTATATAGTTCCATGAGTTTGAACACATTGTCAACCTTAAAAATTCAACAGCCAGTTATTTTGCCAGCAAAATGGGTTTATTAGAGCAGTGGTGGGCAAACTCATTAGTCAACAGAGCCAAATATCAACAGAGCCAAAATTTTTAAACTTAAACTTCTTCTAATGCCACTTCTTCAAAATAGACTCGCCCAAGCTGGGTGAAGTATTTTGTGGAAGAGCCACACACTCAAAGGGCCAAAGAGCCGCATGTGGCTCACGAATCACAGTTTGCAGACCACTGTATTAGGGAATAGCAGAGAATTGCAATTGGTACAAGCAAGCTACAGCAAAATTCACAGACAAGTCCAGTGAGCTGGGGAGAGGAGCATGGTTTTACAGAGAGAAAGGAGGATGTGGGCGGGGTGTTTGAAGGAAAGTCTATTGGAGGAAAGTGAGTGTTCAGGGTGATGGTAGTTTTTCATTGGCTGAGTTGCTGGACAAGTGAAGTAGTATTGGCATGTAAGGTCTCCTCCTGTCCAGCTCTGTAACTGACAATTCTTCCCATTGGTGTCTGTAATTGATGTCCAGTGTAGTGCATGTGGGTCCCCCTTTAGCCCCCCAACATGGTTTTAAATGAAGTTCCCCTTTACTGATTCTCACATGTACAGAGTCCTGTGACCCCACAGCTTACAGGACACAGAACAGTTCCATCCTTCCGGAGTCCCTCGTGCTGCCTCACACACAATGCCTGGAAACCACAGACCTGCTCTACACCCCTGAAGTCTTGCCTTTTCCAGAACGTCATATAAATGAACTCATCCAGAAAGTAGCCTTTTGTGCCTAGCTTCTGTCACCTGACACAGTGTGTTTGAGAGTCATCCATATTGTTGCCTGCATCATGCATGTGCACATACACATTTCATTTTAAAGTAAGTCTAGAGTCACAAGAAGTTGCCAAGGTAGTACTGATGGTTACTACCTGGACGCTCGGCCAGCTTCCTCCAATGGTTGCATCTGACATAACTGAAGTGCAGGATAGGTTTCAAGAGAGTGACACCAGGTGTGCCATTCATTCTGTCACATGCACGGATGCGTGCGGCCACCACATCCGCCAGCACCAGAGCTCTCCCCTCCCCAACAGATCTCCCCAGTGCAACTGCTAGGTGGTCGCCCACTCCTGCCCCCCACCCCATCCCTCACCCACAGCGACCACCGGTCTCTTCTCCATCTCTGGAATATTTTCATTTCAAGAATGTTACATAAATTGTACAGTGCGCGACCTTTTGCAATTAGTTTCTCCCGCAACACAACGCCCTTGAGAAGCTGCTCATTCCTTCCTATATCTAAGGTGTGTTCCATTGTGGATGTGTGACAGCTTGTTTGCGCATTCACCTGCTGATGGACATTTGGATTATTTCCAATGTTTGGCAAGTGTGAATAAAGCTTCTATAAATATTTGCACATAGGTTTTCTGTTTCTCTTGAATAATACCTGCGGGAGGAATGGCTGAGTCATATGGTAAGTCAATGTTTGTAAGAAACTGCCACACTGTTTTCCAAGGTGGTTGCATCATTTGCATTCCTATCAGCAATGCATGAGGGTTCTAATTAGCTATTCTTCATCCTTGCCAGCACTTGGTGGGTTGGTTTTGTGTGTTTTTTTTTGGGGGGGGGGGGGGAGAGGGGAGTTGTTAAGCCATTCTAATAGATGTGAAATGGTATCTCATTGTTTTAATTTGCATTTATCAGGATAGATTTGGAGTAGGGAAAAGGAAAACTCTGTTTGAAAAAACATTACTTTGATTTCTCTACTTCATAGATTTGTATTTTCTTTTTCTTAAATATATTTTGTTGACTTTTTACAGAGAGGAAAGGAGAGAGATAGTTAGAAACATTGATGAGAGAGAAACATTAATCAGCTGCCTCCCGCACCCCGCCCCCACCCCACTGGGGATGTGCCCGCAACCAAAGTACATGCCTTGAGCAGAATCAAACCTGGAACCCTCCAGTCCTTAGGCTGCCAATCTATCCACTGAGCCAAACCAGTTAGGGCACCTTCTGTTTTAAATGATTGACAGCTCTGGTTGTCAACTAGTCCCTGTGCTGAGTGAAAAAAAGTTAATCTAGTCGCCATTAATTACCTCAAATAATTATGCAAAATGTACATTACGAAGGACGGTGTGGATACAAACTGCGTTCCCTGAATTTATTTTCAGGGCACTGAGAGCGCGCGGTGTTCTGAGGACGCCCAGTGGCGTGCGTTGGCTGAAAGGCATCAGCAGGGCTCAGTGGGAAGGGCACTGGAGGGTGGGGGGGGGGGTTTGAAAGTCTGATCTCCTCTGGGAAAAGAAGGTTTGGGTTCCCTTCAGCTACATTCCCTGGACCTGGACTGGAAGGGACCCTGCCTCCATTCTCCTCCTCCTGCCCCTTCCCAGTGCCCACTGGACAGGTTTGGTCCCTCCTGTAGGTTTGGGGGTGTTCTGTGACCTCAAGAGTTTAGACTGTAAATGAATATCACAAAATTCATTCTAATATCATGAATAGAGTGTTGGTCAGGAATCAAGAGGCCAAGCTGAGCTGTGGATTTCCTCATTCATTCGGCAAAGTTTTCTTCTGCTCACAAGTACCCAGATTCTAGGAACTGCTTCTGAGTTTGGGAGGGACAGCCACATCCCGTTCTAGATGCGGAGGTGAGAGGGGCCTCCTCTCTCACATCGCTGGCCTCTCCTGCCCTCCCCACGCACTGGCCTTGTTTGCAGGTTTGTGGGTGAGGAGACAGGCCATGCTGGCAGCGGTACAGGGCAGACACCTTGGGATGGAGGAGCTCTTGGGGAGGAAGGTGGGGGGGCAGTGCAGAGCCAGAGGGAGGCTAGAGAGGGCAGGGCAGTGCGGGAGGCAGGGCCGACCAGGCCGCAGAGGAAGTATCAGACACAGACAGACAGTTCTGGGCGGTGGGATAAGCAGACAGCATGCCCTCACCCTCACCTCGTTATCAGGGTATGTCTCCAGATGGCTCAGCCCAGGAACTGGAAGGAGAGAAGTGTCTTGAAATTAAAACGGCACAGGAGGTACCAGTGACATTCATCAGGGGAGGGCACATTCCTGTGTGACGCTCAAGGCCGTGGCTTTCTGAAGCAGGTGGCACTAGGATGCCGAGGCAGACCCCGCTGTTGGGGAGGAGCCTAGAGCAGCCTGGGCACCTGTCTTGCCTCCTCCACAGCCCTGCGTTCACTCCCAGCCCAGCAGATGCAGCAGAGGCAGAGGCAGGTGCACAACAGCTGGCCCCAGCCCCAGGCTGCAGTGTGCCAGACTCAAAGAGACAGGACCCAGGCTCCTGGGATGTCGTCGGGGAGGCTGGGTTTCCTCAGAGAAGGCACTGGCCCTGGGTTGGATGGGATGTCCCTGTGGAGGACAGGAGGGGGGTCACTCCAGGTGGAGATCTGGAGGAGAAGCCAGCGTTCCTGAAAACACGCTCAGGTTGAACTCTGGGGGTCTCCTCTGGGGAGAGTGGCCTTCCCAGCGGGAGGGAGGCATCCCCCACAGAGGCTGTAGCAGCTCCGCTCTCGTGGCATCAAAGGCAATGGGGTGCAACAGGCAAGCACGAAGAGAGAGACCTTCTCCTGCCCTAATTCCATGTGACTTCACGGGTGGGCATTTTCTTCAGGTCAGAGGCAACGGGCCTTTAATGCCTTCCTGAGACAGAATGATCGGTGCATGCCTGTGTCCTCTGGCGGTCTCTGCTGTTCCCTCCCTCACATGCCTGGGCCTGTCTGTGTGAAGTTGTTCACTCTGTTGCTTAACACATGTGAAGTCCAAGCTTGCCACAAAGCAGCTTTCCCGTGTACCGGTGAACGGACGGCTGTGAATTCTTATCTCCCAGGAGGTCGGCTGATGGCCTCCGGCATGACTGGCTCTGGACTTCAGGTGACAGAGCTGTCCTCTGAGCTGTCACTGTGCCCAGCTCCTTACATCCACCGAGGAAAAGAGCCCTCCCCTTGGCAAGGCCCAGCCCCGCTGCCTCTGCCGTGTCCTGCGGAGCGTTCCGTGCCCAGCATCCCCGGAGAAGAGAATTGGCCCTGGAAGCGCTGTCACTAACAGCACTCACCTCCAGGAGCCCGTCTCCATCTGTACCCCAGGACCCATAAGCCTGGGGCAGTGCTCCGGGGGCCGGGCTGGAGACCCGCCACAGCCCTCTGCCTCTTCTTTCTCCTTGAATTTCCTTGAACTTTAGTTATTTGTGGAGTCACAGGGCAGTTGGGAGATTTCTCCAACCCAGTTCTCTAGATGCGGGTGAGGTTACACCGTCGTAGCAGAATCACCCTGGTCTGAACCTTCTCCAGAGAACAAGGCTTTCGTATTCCACCTCCCACCCCCTGCCCGCCCCCACCCTTCCACCCCCTGGACCTGGGTGCAGACACCATTGCTATGGTTGACCATCATTCAAGGTTTGTCTTCTTCCCAGGTGTGTAGATCATTTAGACTGTTTCTCGAAGCAGTTTGTCACCTGGCATTTTCAGTGGCGAACTGCTTTTACAACCGGGTGGAATTGCCTCTCCGTTAAGGTCCCTGTCTTACATCGAAGTCTAGTGGGTTTTGTTTACGTTTTACCAAGTCATGGTTAGGCATCTTTTGTGGACCGTCTAATTGATCGGCCCTCCTCAGCCTTCTCCTCTTTACGTTGCAGAAATTTATTTCTTTCTCCTCACAGAGGGGCCCCGCGCCCGTGGGAGATGTGACCAGAGTGGAGGAGCAGGGACAGTTCCATCAGTGACTAAAGCAAAGGCAGTGAGTTCCACGTCTCATGGCCCAGGGTCTGCGGGCACCCGGTGGTTGGTTGGGTCTGGCCATTGCTGGGGTGCAGGGCCCTCAGCGTGATCCTTTATAGAGAATCCTTCCCAGTCCAAGACCACCCAGGGAGGCTGGGACAGGCCCGGGGCAGACACAACCCTGAGCCCCCCTGAAAGCCATGCCTGCTTGCCCACTGGGGGTTTGCTTTGGAAGAGGTCCCACAGCTCACCCCTCGCTTCTCTCAAGCACAGGTCACCTGCTAGGGAAGCCCCCGATGCCCCCCCCCCCCCCCGAGCACATACCAGTGGGGGTGCTGAGAGCTCTGTCTACAAGACGGATGAGAGCTGGTTCTATTCTGAGGAACTGAAATGCATCATTTAGTCAGAAACTGACACAAATAGCCCTTCCGTGGGAGCACGATTAAGAACAGGCAGTTAGGAGAAATTTTTCACTCTTGAGAGATTAACTGAAGTGGAGTTAAAAAAAAAAATAGACCTTACTTCCGTCATGTTCCCATTGGTGACGTGTGAGGGCAGACACGGCTGCTCTTTGCTGCTCCACAGACAGAACGGCACCTGTACGTGGGGTGGGAGCGTTTCTCAGCTAATGGACCCCACAGCGGGGTCATCGCGTCTCTGAATGGTACTGAGCGCCTGCTCACCTGCCTCAACCTGAGTGCATCTCATTCTTTGAGTTTGGTGCCTGGACTTTCGGTGAGCAACAAGGAGTAGCCGAGTTCCCCTGGTACCCTCTAGGTCAGGGGACAGAAATCTTTTTCCGTAAAGAACAGAGAGCAGAGACTGAGAACAAGAACAGATCCAGAGACTGAGAAACGTCAATCAGAACGTCAAACCTCAGGGAAGGTAGGGGAGGGTGGGGGTAAGGGGGAGAGATCAATGAAGGGACTGGTGCGCATGCATGTGAGCCCAATCAATGGACACAGACAGCAGGGGGTGGGGCATAAGTGGAGGGTGGGGGGTTATGGGGGAATAAGGACACACATGTAAAAAAGTTTTTGAAGTTATAAGGGAAAAAAAATAAAACAGTAAATCTAATCCATACTAGTGGTCAAGAAAAAAAAAAAAAGAACAGACAGCAAGTGTTTCAGGCTTCGGGGACCACACACCCTCTTCGGCAGCTACTCAGCTCTGCTGGGGGGGCGGGGGTGGGCAGGCAGCCACAGAGAGCATGCCCATAAAGGGCTTGGTGCGGTTCCAGTAAAGCTTTATTTACAAAAGCAGGCTCACCTGGCAGGCTGTGGTTTGCCCACTCCTGCTCGCTCAGGAGTCAGAGAGATGAGGAAGCTCCTTCTCTCCCCATCACTGTTTTCTTTTCTTTTCTTTTCTTTTTAAAATATATTTTATTGATTTTTCACAGAGAGGAAGGGAGAGGGATAGAAAGTCAGAAACATCAATGGGAGAGAAACATCGATCAGCTGCCTCCTGCACACCTCCAACTGGGTATGTGCCCACAACCAAGGTACATGTCCTTGACCGGAATCGAACCTGGGACCTTTCGGTCCGCAGGCCGACGCTCTATCCACTGAGCCAAACCGGTTCGGCTCCCCCTCACTGTTTTCAGGTTCCGCCTGGGAATAGTTTGTTCCTTCATGTATTCATTCAACACACACTGTGCGGTCCGCCACTAGGCCTGGCTCTGTGATGTGAATTCAGGAGAAAACGGAACACACAAAGGTTCCTGATTCGTGGGACTTGCATTGTGTGACTGGAGAGAAGAGGGTGAAGAAGGAGCCACGGGAGAATGTCGAACTGAGAACTACATGATCTAACAAGTTCTGTTGAAAATAAACACAAACTGACGTGATAATAGAATAAAGACAGATGCAAGGATACTTGTTCGGAGGGGAGAGCAGTATCCAGGAGGGAGACGGTGGTAGCATGAGCTGGAGTGGTGTCAGGGAAGATAGTGAGGAGCACTTGGATTGGGGTATATTTTGAAGGTGGAGCCAGCTTGATTTCCCACTGGACATGATATGTCTGAGATAAAGGAGTCACAGATGTTTGAGGCCCAGGCATGGGACAATGGAATTGCCACTAACCTAGATGGGGAATACTCAGGGCGGAAGCAGCGTTACACGTGCTGACTTGGACATTTCTCTCAGTCATCCAAGGGGATATATTCAAGCCTGGCATTTGGGAGCGAGGTCTGAGCTGCAGAGGATACATGTGAATGTTGTCATCATGGGATAATAATGGTAATCGAAGTGATGGGTCAGGTGTGATCACCATGGACATGAAAGTGGATAGAGACAAAAGAAGAGCCAAGACCCTGGGGCACCCCAGTATTAAGAAGTCGGGGGGAGGAAGAGGAAGCTGCAAAGGAGATTAGAAAGGGGGGATGAGTGAGGCGAGAAAAGGAAGCCAAGAGCGTGCAGTGTCATCAAGGAGGAGGGAGTGATCTCCTGGGGCAAGTCCTGCCTGTAGGTCTGGGGTCCGTTGTCAGGTGAAGACTGAGTGATGACCGTTGGGTTTGGCAGTTTGGTGGTTCTCACTGACTTCGATGAGAGCCGTTTATGCGGAGGGGAAGACGGCCGGATTGGAGGGGTGTGGCCGCACAGTGGAGCAATTTAATGGCAGGGGGAGGAGGATTAAAAAAAGATTTTTTGTTGTTTTTTAAAGAATGTTTTTATTGATCTTTAGAGAGAGAGGAAGGGGAAGAGAGATAGAGATAGAAACATCAATGAGAGAGAAACATTGATTGGCTGCCTCCTGCATGGCCCCCACTGGGGATGGAGCCCGCACCTGGACACGTGCCCTGACCACGAATTGAACCGGTGACCTCTTGGCGCATGAGCCACGCCGGCCGGCTGTGTGGCTGTTTTTGACGTGGGAGAAGTAATGCATGTTTATGCGATGGAAATAATCCAGGAGGGAACAAAAACTTGACAATGAGGGAGAGACAGGGAAGAACCGCCAGAGGGTGTCCTTTGTGAGGTGAGGAAGATGGGGATGTACGCAAAGGGAGGGCTCAGCTTCAGCCAGCTGCTTCGGGGACTTCAGCTTCTGGCCGTGAGGGAGTATTTGGTACTGGACTCTCCAGGTACAACTAGAAAACCAGGAAGATTGTTATGGCTTCTTCCTGTTTCACGGAGGACACTGAGGCCGCCAGCACAGAGATCCCACCATCACCCCTCCAGCATCCACGTCCACACATGCTGGGCTCTCCGGGCCCTCGTCCAGACCAGCTTCTGGCTTCCCTGTTGACTGCCCATTGGCTGTCCCCTTCCTTCCTTCTTCCTTCCTTCCTTCCTTCCTTCCTTCCTTCCTTCCTTCCTTCCTTCCTTCCTCCCTCCCTCCCTTCCTTCCTTCCTTCCTTCCTCCCTTCCTTCCTTCCTTCCTTCCTTCCTTCCTCCCTTCCTTCCTCCCTCCCTCCCTCCCTCCCTCCCTCCCTCCCTCCCTCCCTCCCTCCCTTCCTTCCTTCCTTCCTTCCTTCCTTCCTTCCTTCCTTCCTTCCTCCCTCCCTTCCTTCCTTCCTTCCTCCCTCCCTCCCTCCCTCCCTCCCTCCCTCCCTCCCTCCCTCCCTTCCTTCCTTCCTTCCTTCCTTCCTTCCTTCCTTCCTTCCTTCCCTCCTTCCTTTAAATTTTGTTGGCAGTTGGTCTGCCTGTTGGTTGTCCCTTTTCCTTCTTTTTTTTTTTTTTTTGGAGTTTTTATTTATTTTTGTTATTGCTTCAATTTCATTGCTAGTAATTATTCTGTATAAAATTTGTATTTCTTCCTGGTTCAGTCTTTAAAAAAATATTTTATTGATTTTTTTATTGTTTAAAGTATTACCTATAGTAGTACATATATCTCCTTTTCCCCCCCATTGACCTTCCCCCAGCCTCCCCTAACCCCTGTCACATTCCTTCATTCCACCCCCACCCACAGTGTCTTGTGTCCATTGGTTGTGCTTATATGCATGCATGCAAGTTCTTTGGCTGATCTCTTTCCCCCCCTTCCCAACACCCCCAGCCTTCCCAGACTGTAATTTGACAGTCTGTTTGGTGCTTTACTGCCTCTGTATCTACCTTTTTGTTCATCAGGTTATAATGTTCTTTATTTCCCATAAATGAGTGAGATCATGTGGTATTTTTCTTTCATTGCCTGACTTTTATTTCACTTAGCATGATGCTCCCAGTTCCACCCCTTTTCTATGTTGACTTCTGCTCTGATCTATAATATTTCTTCTTTCAGGTCAGTTTGGTTATTTTTTTTTCTTATTTTTAGCTTCATAAGGTAGATGTTTAAATCATTTTTAGACTTTCTTCTTTTTAGTGTACGCGTTACATCATACATTTCCTTCTAAGCACAACTTGGGCGGCACCTCACAAATATAAACAGGTAGTGCTTTTATTTTTCAGCTGAGAGTGAGGAAAGGGTAGGTGTGATGGCGGAAGAGGGCAAGGGGGCTCTGTGACCAGCCTCTGGGACGGGGGAAGAGAGTGGTCTCAGCTGTATGCTAGCCTGGCCACACTAGGGCTCCCTTAGCTTCAGAGACCTCAGCATCTGCTGCTTAATGATCTACATAGATAAAAGCCTAAGCAACCATTACAACCAGTCAACCGAATGACTGCTTGCTATGATGTTCACTGACCACCAGGAGACAGATGCTCAATGCAGGAGCTTCCCCCTGGTGGTCAGTGCACTCCCACAGCCAACCTCCTGGGGCCAGCCAACCTCCAGCAGTTCCTCCCCACAACTTGGCCTGCCCCTGATCAGGCTGATCACTGGCTAGACTGAGGGACCCCATCCGTGCACGAATTCGTGCACTGGGCCTCTAGTGCTATCTAATAAAAGAGTAATATGAAAATTGACCATTACTCCAAAAAACAAGATGGCTGCCCCCATGTGGTCAAAGATGGATGCCCCCATCTGGAGACAAGATGGCCAGCAGGGAAGGGCAGATAGGATTGACCAGGCCTTCAGGGAGGGCATTTAGGGGATCCCAGTAGGATTGGGCAGTCGGACATCCCTCTAGGGGTCCCAGATTGGAGAGGGCACAGGCTGGGCTGAGGGATACACCCTCCTCCCCCCTCATGCATGAATTTCATGCACCAGGCCTCTAATATTTAATAACATCCTTGGACAGTCTACAGAATGGGCATCATTGTCCCATTTTATAGATTAAGAACCTGAGAAACCAAAAGACTAAGTGGCTACCTGCAGTCATGACAGCTATTCGTGGTAAACTGAGGTCTAGAATCCTTCCAACACTGCCTCATGTAACCACAGCTGAAGCTGTTTTATGGGTGTGAGCGGATCTGAAGCTCTGAGAAGTTAAGCAATGTGCCAAAGTACACACAGCTGATCTCCGCTGGAGCCCAATCTTGAACTTGGGTTTGCTAAGGTCAGATGATCTTTTCAGCTCAAGCACCTCAACTGGCAGGAAAAATATATGTGGAAACTTGGATAGTAAGTGGATTCAATTAAAACTCTTTATGTTAGTTTTCATTCTGTGTTCGCGGGACAACTACGACTCTTTTGACTGAAGGAGGCATTTGTATTTCTCCAGTGGGTTCAAGCAGGCTAGTTTGATTACACAGGGTGCTTTTCTAAATAAGGACAATAGTTTGCTTTAGATCCTCCAGACCATTTTACAGACACACCGACTCAGAATTAACCAGTTTATTAGGTTATTTACCCAGTCTGCTTTGTGCGTATGCGTGGCCTCTGTGCGGGTGTTGTGTGCACTGTCTAGAGGTGTTCGTATGCAGATGGTGTACTTGCTGCAGAACAGAGTCTGAGCCAGCTGCTGGGCGCCCCACGGAATGAGGAACC
Organism: Antrozous pallidus; assembly: GCA_027563665.1. Lineage (NCBI taxonomy): Eukaryota > Metazoa > Chordata > Mammalia > Chiroptera > Vespertilionidae > Antrozous > Antrozous pallidus. The sequence goes on from CM050519.1 coordinate 89,134,063, forward strand.
CTCAGGCGCTGTTCATTCACATGGATTAGTTAATCTCCGTACTGAAGTTCCTGGTTCCGAAATTCAGAGGATGGTGGGTCCTGTAAGATACACGAAAATCACAATCACCTAGTTCTTTTAAAGGTTTAAGTTGTAAAAGTAACTTTTCAGGTTTTATGTTTTGTTTTGTTTTTATTTGGAAAATTTGGTTAATATTGTCCGTAAAATGATCAATCTTTTTTTTTGTAAAAAAAAAAAAATATTTTATTGATTTTTTACAGAGAAGAAGGGAGAGGAATAGAGAGTTAGAAACATGGATGACAGAGAAACATCGACCAGCTGCCTCCTGCACACCTCCTACTGGGGATGTGCTCACAACCAAGGTACATGCCCTGGACCGGAATGAAACCTAGGACCCTTCAGTCCACAGGCGGATGCTCTATCCACTGAGCTTTCGGCTAACCCGGTTTCGGCTAAAATGATCAATCTTAAAAAGGCTTTTTAAAAAATACCCATAGAACACATAAAATGTTACAAAGGACTTTTAAAGCAACCTTGCGAGGTCAGTGTGTGATTCCCAGCTTCCTGATGTGTCTGAGGTTCTGATGAGAATGCTGTGCCCGAGGGAAGGCCGGACCCTACCACTTAGTCCCGTGGTCGGCAAACTTCGGCTCTCAGGCCACATGCGGCTCTTTGGCCCCTTGAGTGTGGCTCTTCCACAAAATACCACGGCCTGGGCGAGTCTATTTTGAAGAAGTGGCGTTAGAAGAAGTTTAAGTTTAAAAAATGTGGCTCTCAAAAGAAACTTCAATCGTTGTCCTGTTGACATTTGGCTCTGTGGACTGATGAGTTTGCCAACCACTGACTTAGCCCAGCGCCCTCATCACAATAGCACACCTTCTCTAGGAGCACCAGGACAGGTCAGGCTCAGGCTAACCTGCTGGCCACAGCCACATCCGAGGGGCACACGCCCTGCTCTTCCAGTCGTTTGCTTCCTGTGACCCCTGCTTGGTTTAGCACGACCATCCAGGGCACTCATTGGAGTGGCGGTCGCCAACCTTTCGGACCTCGTGGACCACCAATTGGCGACTGCTGCCTTGGAGCGAACTTGGCCTTTAAGAGAGGAAAAGAGATAGGATTTCAGCTGGGGTGGTTGAGGAGACGCCTCAATGAAATACATCTCTCAGAGGGGGTCTTTGGGCAAGTCAGACACAAACCGGGAGAGGTTGGCTCCCTGGAGCTGCACCAGGATGCCAGTCACTTAGGGTGGGACTGTGGGTGCATCACCCCCACGTGCCCTGCACTGGCCTGGCCTTGGGCTGTCATTGGTGTGTGAGGTACAAACGACCCTCTTCCACTGAGCCCCTGAACATGCTGCCCGGGCTTCTGTGAAACGCCAGGTCACGAGCTGTGGCTACAAGTCGTCTGTGTATTCATCAAAAGGCCAGAGCAGTTCACAGAGGACCGCTGGTTGCCCTGGCAACCTCCCAGCCCTCTGGACAGGGCTCCAAATAGACCAGAGGGAGGACAGCAGGCGGCGGCTGCAGGATGGCTTCTGAGCCTGAGCCGCACCTGACAGCCGTCACGGCGAGAGCCTGGGCAGGGGAGGCTGTGCCGGGAGCCGGTGACAGACCCGTGCCGAGCCAGTCTGGGCTGGTGGGCTGAGCAGCGGGTCACTGCGCTCTTCCCCGACACAGTCCGGACTCCAGGCTCCCAGGCTTGTCCCCGGGAGCCAGGGGAGCGCCGCTGAGCTGGCCCGCCAGACGGATGCGTGGTGCTGTGGAGGGGAGGGGCTCCCGACCTCCTCTGTGGCCACCATTCTCGGCGATTTTAGGGAAATGACCTCATCCAGCCTCAGTTTCCTCATCCGTCACGTGAGGCTGAGAGAGAACACAGGCTCTGCCTCCAGAAAGGCAGCTGTGAAGAGCAGACGTGACACGAGCGAGTGTTGCTTGGAGGTCACAGTACAATTCCCCAGACACGCCGTGACATTCTCTGGGAGCAGAAGCGTTTGCGAATTGCGAATTAAAGAAATATCTCATACCCTCCCACCCCCAACCCCCAAACAGTTCCAATGTCGTCGGTGTGCCTCCATGGACCACGGCCTTCTCCCTGTGTGAGGCCTGCTGTGGACATGTTGGCGTCCAGCCTCCGGCCGGAGAGGAGCGGCACAATTTCCGCCTGCAACCCGAGCGGGCTGTGGCTCCCGTGGTGCTGTGGTTGTTGTGACATTTGAACTGGCTGACCGTAAACATCCAGATTTTTACCTTTGTTCAAAAAACAAAAAAAAACAAACCAGAGATCTGGTTTCATTGCCAGATGCAACAGCAGGCAGGTGCCCAGGCAGCGGCCCCTCTGCCCCCTCCCCCACCAGCTCCCTGCTCAGCCCACTCCGCCCTCTCACAGGCCCCGATCAGTGTCATGTCAGCAAATGCATCTGCTCCCTCAGATGCCCTGGCTGCCAGAGTCTTCAGCCTGTCACCTCGGATCTCAGAAGTGCCAGGTAGAAGGAAATCCAGCCAATGGCTCCAATGCCCGTGGGCACCCCAATGCCCGTGGGCACCCCAATGCCCATGGGCACCCCAATGCCGGGGACCTTTCGGGTCGGTTCGGGAGCTGCGATTTGTGAGCCTGAAGGGTTGTAGGCTGTTCACAGTCTTGGCGACTCAGCTTTGTGCCGTCCTCAGATACACTGGGGTACACCTGCTGCATCCACGTGGCTGGTGCCTAAAGCTCTTGCCTCATCCACCGAGGGTCTTTGAGGCCAGTTCTGTCTTAGAACGGTCTCTGGAGCCCTGTTTCCTCCTGCTGCCCCTGGTCCTAATTATCACCTGGTCTTAGCCCTGGTCTTCTGGTCTCTTTCTTCTCCATCTATCTGTTCTCCTTCCTGAAAAACAAACCCACCTCGCTCTCCCCTCCGCTCGGAAAGCCCTGCTCTCTGAGGATGAAACCAGAACTCCTGGTGAGGGGCTCCCATCGAACCCTAAAGCACTGCTCGGTCCCAGCTTCTGCCCCATGCGTGCCTCCTCCCAGTTCTCCACAGACCCTCGCCTGTCCCCGCAGACAAACTTGGCCTTGGCCTTCCTCAGCCCCCTCCTCGGCCTGGAACGCACTCCACAGCTCGCAGACCAGTTCTTAAAGGTGGGCGATGGGTGCGGTAGCATTAGGCCCAGTGAGAGAGACTATAAATTGTAGTAACGCCATCTACGATCACCTTGATTTCACAAGAGAAAGCAAGCTGCAGCACTTCAACAGTAGAAAGTGTGTCCTCTCACACCAAAGCTGCTTTCAGTGGGATAAGCCCAGCTCTCTGAAAACCACACTCCCTTCCCCTATCTTCCTCATTTCCCCTCAGATCTCTGAAAACTCACCGCCAGCGCCTCCCCTGGGCACCCTTTTGAGAGCCCCTGCCCTCCCCATCTCCTTCTTTCTGGAACCACACCATCCTTCCAGGTCAGTTGTGCATGCTGGCCCTTGAGTGGAGTCTCCCTTGACTCCCCCATTAACGGTGGCCCCTCTCCCCTGCGTGTGTCCTGGGACAGGGACAGACGTGGCGCCTTCGTCGGAGCTTCTTAGGCCCATGGGAAAGGGAGTGGTGCACAGATCACGAAGCCTGTGGAATGTCTTCTTAGACTGCCCCTCCCCCAGATTGCCATCCCTCGGGCAGCCGTGCTCCCTCAGGTTTTCCTTCTAAAATGTTTCCTTCGGCCTTTCCCAGCCTCCCCCTGCACCCTCGCTGCCTGTGTCCTCGCTGCCTACCCGTGCACGGGGAGAGTTCAGTCAACCCAGTTCTGCCCAAACCAACCACATGCCTCAAGCAGTGCCTGAGGCCAGCCGGCCACGTATTCGTCCATTCAGAGTCTTCCATTTTTATTTTATTTTATTTATTTATTTTTATGATCATACAGGTTTCGGTGTGGGTTTCTATGTTACAAGATCTGTATATTGCACCATGTGCCCACCTCCCAAAGTCAAATCTTCTCCCTGTCAATTCATATTAGAGACCCCTTTCTCCCTGCACCCCTTTCCCACACTGCTGTTTGTGTTCATGAGTTTCAGTTTTGTTTGTTTGTTTTAATATATTTTATTGATTTTTTTTATAGAGATGAAGAGAGAGGGAGAGTTAGAAACATCTATGAGAGAGAAACATTGATCAGCTGCCTCCTGCACACCCCCTACTAGGGATATGCCCGCAACCAAGGTACATGCCCCTGACCAGA